>NW_024121577.1:1519447-1689913 GCF_016745375.1 Pimephales promelas | reverse complement strand
ACCTCGCGCTCTTTACTTTTTTACCCCAGCCCAACAGGAAGTCGGCTATTGAGGTTTGTTGTAAAACGCTCGCAATGCGTATGAAATACTCCTCCTAGAGCTTTGATCCACATTCGACGAAACTCGGTCAGCGTGAAGTCAAGACATTGAGGATGAAAGTTTGCCGAGGGATTTTTGATATCTCGAACGGTTTGTCCGTGCGAGGAAACGAAATCATGGCGAGAAACGTGAAACAGGAAGTGTGTTATAACTTCAGCATACATTAACTGATCTTGATGAAACTTCAGCAGTGTGTTCGCTGTAAGAGGACGATCACATGGATGTGACTATTGTGAGTCAAAGTTATAGCGCCACCAACTGGCAGCAGGAAGTGTGTCACTTTCAAAATGCTTTGATATCACCCTTTATTTTTACCCGATTTGCTTCAAACTTCATATGTATAATGTAAACATACGGCAGATGTAGACCTGTGAATGGATTCTTGATATCTTTGAAACTGTTGCCGTGGCGACGCATCAAACTTTACCCTTCTTTTAGGATGCTTTTAGGATGCTTTTGAGACCCTTAGCATGCTTCAAATTGCATGAAACTCGACAGACACATCACATTTATTAGCCAGTAGACATGTGCAAAGTTGCAGAAACGGGCGTGGTGAGGGCTCAGTAGCGCCACCTTTTGACAAAAGTGGGGTGGTTAGTTTTAACTAGAGTTACAAAAATTGGTATGTATATTGTACTCCTCGAGCCGGACAACTTTCTAATTGACACTTATTAGCTAGGACCCACAGAAACTCAGATATTTTTGTTTGAATATGGCCACTCTGAGCCTTTGGCTGGCTGGCTGGCTGTGTCTGTGGTGTGTGTGTGTGTGCAGGGGGAGGGGGCTTAACCATTTCACTGCTGTGTGTATGACCTGCATAAAGAAAATACATTTCTCAAGCCTGGTATTTTTTAAATAAGTTTTTATTTTTATTTTTTATAAGTAAAGGCATATAACTAGTTTAATTGTAGTGAATTGACAATAGTTTTATATAATTAGTTTATTAATCAGATTAACTTGGTCAATAAACTTGGTCTGAAAATTTGGTCCATAAATCAAACACACTTGCATGTAATAATATGAAACTTGGTACACATATAGATCTCATCGTTTCATATATACTTCACACTCTTACTTTTTACCCCAGCCCAACAGGAAGTTGGCTATTTAGGGTTGTGTTTAAAACACATGCAATGTAATTTAAATTATTGCTCCTAGAGCACTGAACCAAATTCGACGAAACTCGATCAGCGTGAAGTCAAGACATTAAGGATGAAAAAGTGCCACGGGATTTTTGATATCTCGAACGGTTTGGCCGTGGCGAGGAAACGAAATTATGGCGAGAAACATGGAACAGGATGTGTGTTATAACTTCAGCATACATTAACTGATCTTGATGAAACTTCAGCAGTGTTTTCGCTGTAAGAGACCGATCACATGGATGTGACTATTGTGAGTCAAAGTTATAGCGCCACCAACTGGCAGCAGGAAGTGTGTCACTTTCAAAATGCCGTGGCAACGAAACAAACTTTAACATTATTTTTTGATGCTTTTGGGACTCTTAGCTTGCTTGAAATTGCTTGAAACTCAACAGATACATCACATTTATTAGCCAATAGACATGTGCAACTATGGCAAAAGATTAAAGTAATGTCAAAAAAGTAAACACTAAAAGCCTCATATCTTCTAAAAATGTAATTATACATCATTTGTTTCTAAATTAAATTATACAAATATTATAACTTCCCCAATTTTTCCTTTTTTTTCATTTAAGAATTGTGTTTACGTTCAAAAACAGCCAGAATTGTTGTAAAATTCATAAAAAAATAATAATCTGAGTCATACGTAGTGCTATACTGCCCTCTTGTGTTCAATATCAGGTAGGCCTATTGTGTATATTCCCACCGGTTAATCAACGTGTGACTCCGCTGGGACTTGGGAGCTTTTAAATCGCTTACTTAAAACCGAAAGTCAAAATACGGATGTCCGCACAAGACATTAATGGTGTGGAGTAGAGCGAGCATTTTAAATAAATTCCTATTAAGTAGGATTGAACTAAACAGAAAGAATGTTCACTCTGTTCTGCTGGTTCCTCGCTGGTGGATCATATGATTACTTTGTCATAATCTATGACAAAAATGCTATTATAAACCATATTAATAATAGATAATACACATTGCTCTTATTTTTGAAAAATACATTCATGAAAAACAAGATAACAAAAATCATTAAAAAAATATAGCCATGGCTGCTATAAAGCAACATATAATTGAAAGGCAATTAATAATCTGTCATTACGTCACTGCATTATGATATTACGGCTCCAATACGGTGCAGCACAAAGCACTTATGTGCATCCCGAGCGGAGAATGATGTGCTTGAAGCCACATGAAGTTACAGCGCATTGAGTCCGTATTGAAAAGTTCAAAGCACAAAGGAAATACATATTTATGAACAGTGTATTATACATTATCTATCTATGCAATAGTTTATTGAGCCTTTTCTTTTAAAGGTTTTAAATTTCAGTTACTGTGTGCGTGAAGAACAATTATAGTGCTCTGACTCTAGTGTTGTGATCTAACCGACAGCGTCCGACACCCGGTAGAAAGTAACACGATTAAGTTACAGCAATAAAGTCCAGCAAGAAAAAGTTTCTTCATTCGAAAATATAGACCTTTAGACCTTTATCTTAAAGATCCAGTATAATAGGATTAACATTGAATCATTGAAGATCGTTTCATCATTGACTGTAACCGAATGTGACGTGCTGTTTGAATGCTGAATGGAGAATGACTGACAGGCGCAGAGAGGGAAAAGTTTGTGTTCTTGAATTTAATGACTTAAATATTAATTTCTATATCACATAATAGCTTCAGAACACTAATAATACAGTACACAAAAACTTTATGGTACTTTAGAAAGTTTTTGTGCCTTTGTGCCTAACAGAATAGTATATGCACAATATAGAATTTGAATCAGCCTCGTCAAAGATGGCAGTGTCAGAGCCGATACCGATCCTGAGTATCTAATCGGCGCACTTCTTTTCAACAGTCAAATTGAAATTGAAATTGCTTGAAACTCAACAGATACATCACATTTATTAGCCAGTAGACGTGCAAAGTTTCAGAAACGGGCAATGTGCAAGGACTAAATAGCGCCACCTTTTGACAAAAGTGGGGTTGTTAGTTTTATCTACAGTTACAAAAATCGGTATATACATTGTACTCCTCAAGCCGGACAACTTTCTAATACATAGTCATTAGCTCGGACCAAGAGGAAGTCAGATATTTTGGTTTGAATATGGTGAGCCTCTCTCTGAGCCTACGTCCCTGTATGGCAAGCCCTTTTAACATTTAAAAGCTAAGTTTGCCTGTCCGGAATTAACATTGTAGATATCAACAACGTCTTTCTGTCTATTCGTAATTACATTTTGGATAGTTTGTATTATCATTTAAGACATCTGTAACATAATTGTGACTAGTCGAAATGACAGAGTATGGCAAGCCGTTTTAACATTTAATCATAAAAGGGCCAAAGCCTTCGGCACCGCTACCCGGGTGCCTTTAGGTAACTAAAGGAACCGGGGTTGCGGTGCCACCGGCTTGGGCCCGCCATCGCTGCTCGCAGCTATATTTTTTTATTATTCTTCTTTCTTTTATTATTATTTTTGCTACCTTTTGGGCACTTTTGGGGCCCTTAACGTGCTCGAAAACTCTTGAAACTTTGCACACGGGTCAGAACCCGCGGCCATCAGAGCCGGGCTGAAGATGGTACCCGGGCGTGGCAGGGCAGCTCGTCAGCGCCCCTGGAACGGGGTCCGAACACTTGGTCCATAACTCAAACACGCTTGTATGTAATAATATGAAACTCGGTACACACGTTGATCTCATCGTTTCATCTATACCTCGCGCTCTTACTTTTTACCCCAGCCCAACAGGAATTTGGCTATTGAGGTTTGTTTGTAAAACGCTCGCAATGGAATGTCAAATACTCCTCCTAGAGCTTTGATCCACATTCGACGAAACTCGGTCAGCGTGAAGTCAAGACATTGAGGATGAAAGTTTGCGAGGGGATTTTTGATATCTCGAACGGTTTGTCCGTGGCGAGGAAACGAAATCATGGCGAGAAACGTGAAACAGGAAGTGTGTTATAACTTCAGCATACATTAACTGATCTTGATGAAACTTCAGCAGTGTGTTCGCTGTAAGAGGACGATCACATGGATGTGACTATTGTGAGTCAAAGTTATAGCGCCACCAACTGGCAGCAGGAAGTGTGTCACTTTCAAAATGCTTAGATATCACCCTTTTATTTTTACCCGATTTGCTTCAAACTTCATATGTATAATGTAAACATACGGCAGATGTAGACCTGTGAATGGATTCTTGATATCTTTGAAACTGTTGCCGTGGCGACGCATCAAACTTTACCCTTCTTTTAGGATGCTTTTAGGATGCTTTTGAGACCCTTAGCATGCTTCAAATTGCATGAAACTCGACAGACACATCACATTTATTAGCCAGTAGACATGTGCAAAGTTGCAGAAACGGGCGTGGTGAGGGCTCAGTAGCGCCACCTTTTGACAAAAGTGGGGTGGTTAGTTTTAACTAGAGTTACAAAAATTGGTATGTATATTGTACTCCTCGAGCCGGACAACTTTCTAATTGACACTTATTAGCTAGGACCCACAGAAAGTCAGATATTTTTGTTTGAATATGGCCACTCTGAGCCTACATCTCGTCTCTGTGTCTTGGCTGGCTGCTGTGCTGGCTGTGTCTGTGTGTGTGTGTGTGTGTGCAGGGGGAGGGGGCTTAACCATTTCACTGCTGTGTGTATGACCTGCATAAAGAAAATACATTTCTCAAGCCTGGTATTTTTTAAATAAGTTTTTATTTTTATTTTTATAAGTAAAGGCATATAACTAGTTTAATTGTAGTGAATTGACAATAGTTTTATATAATTAGTTTATTAATCAGATTAACTTGGTCAATAAACTTGGTCTGAAAATTTGGTCCATAAATCAAACACACTTGCATGTAATAATATGAAACTTGGTACACATATAGATCTCATCGTTTCATATATACTTCACACTCTTACTTTTTACCCCAGCCCAACAGGAAGTTGGCTATTTAGGGTTGTGTTTAAAACACATGCAATGTAATTTAAATTATTGCTCCTAGAGCACTGAACCAAATTCGACGAAACTCGATCAGCGTGAAGTCAAGACATTAAGGATGAAAAAGTGCCACGGGATTTTTGATATCTCGAACGGTTTGGCCGTGGCGAGGAAACGAAATTATGGCGAGAAACATGGAACAGGATGTGTGTTATAACTTCAGCATACATTAACTGATCTTGATGAAACTTCAGCAGTGTTTTCGCTGTAAGAGACCGATCACATGGATGTGACTATTGTGAGTCAAAGTTATAGCGCCACCAACTGGCAGCAGGAAGTGTGTCACTTTCAAAATGCTTTGAAATCACTCTCTTATTTTTAACCGATTTGCTTTAAACTTCATCTGTATAATGTAAATACACGGCAGATGTAGACCTGTGAATGAATTTTTGATATCTTTGATACTGTTGCCGTGGCAACGAAACAAACTTTAACATTATTTTTTGATGCTTTTGGGACTCTTAGCATGCTTGAAATTGCTTGAAACTCAACAGATACATCACATTTATTAGCCAATAGACATGTGCAACTATGGCAAAAGATTAAAGTAATGTCAAAAAAGTAAACACTAAAAGCCTCATATCTTCTAAAAATGTAATTATACATCATTTGTTTCTAAATTAAATTATACAAATATTATAACTTCCCCAATTTTTCCTTTTTTTTCATTTAAGAATTGTGTTTACGTTCAAAAACAGCCAGAATTGTTGTAAAATTCATAAAAAAATAATAATCTGAGTCATACGTAGTGCTATACTGCCCTCTTGTGTTCAATATCAGGTAGGCCTATTGTGTATATTCCCACCGGTTAATCAACGTGTGACTCCGCTGGGACTTGGGAGCTTTTAAATCGCTTACTTAAAACCGAAAGTCAAAATACGGATGTCCGCACAAGACATTAATGGTGTGGAGTAGAGCGAGCATTTTAAATAAATTCCTATTAAGTAGGATTGAACTAAACAGAAAGAATGTTCACTCTGTTCTGCTGGTTCCTCGCTGGTGGATCATATGATTACTTTGTCATAATCTATGACAAAAATGCTATTATAAACCATATTAATAATAGATAATACACATTGCTCTTATTTTTGAAAAATACATTCATGAAAAACAAGATAACAAAAATCATTAAAAAAAAATATAGCCATGGCTGCTATAAAGCAACATATAATTGAAAGGCAATTAATAATCTGTCATTACGTCACTGCATTATGATATTACGGCTCCAATACGGTGCAGCACAAAGCACTTATTTGCATCCCGAGCGGAGAATGATGTGCTTGAAGCCACATGAAGTTACAGCGCATTGAGTCCGTATTGAAAAGTTCAAAGTACAAAGGAAATACATATTTATGAACAGTGTATTATACATTATCTATCTATGCAATAGTTTATTGAGCCTTTTCTTTTAAAGGTTTTAAATTTCAGTTACTGTGTGCGTGAAGAACAATTATAGTGCTCTGACTCTAGTGTTGTGATCTAACCGACAGCGTCCGACACCCGGTAGAAAGTAACACGATTAAGTTACAGCAATAAAGTCCAGCAAGAAAAAGTTTCTTCATTCGAAAATATAGACCTTTAGACCTTTATCTTAAAGATCCAGTATAATAGGATTAACATTGAATCATTGAAGATCGTTTCATCATTGACTGTAACCGAATGTGACGTGCTGTTTGAATGCTGAATGGAGAATGACTGACAGGCGCAGAGAGGGAAAAGTTTGTGTTCTTGAATTTAATGACTTAAATATTAATTTCTATATCACATAATAGCTTCAGAACACTAATAATACAGTACACAAAAACTTTATGGTACTTTAGAAAGTTTTTGTGCCTTTGTGCCTAACAGAATAGTATATGCACAATATAGAATTTGAATCAGCCTCGTCAAAGATGGCAGTGTCAGAGCCGATACCGATCCTGAGTATCTAATCGGCGCACTTCTTTTCAACAGTCAAATTGAAATTGAAATTGCTTGAAACTCAACAGATACATCACATTTATTAGCCAGTAGACATGTGCAAAGTTTCAGAAACGGGCAATGTGCAAGGACTAAATAGCGCCACCTTTTGACAAAAGTGGGGTTGTTAGTTTTATCTACAGTTACAAAAATCGGTATATACATTGTACTCCTCAAGCCGGACAACTTTCTAATACATAGTCATTAGCTCGGACCAAGAGGAAGTCAGATATTTTGGTTTGAATATGGTGAGCCTCTCTCTGAGCCTACGTCCCTGTATGGCAAGCCCTTTTAACATTTAAAAGCTAAGTTTGCCTGTCCGGAATTAACATTGTAGATATCAACAACGTCTTTCTGTCTATTCGTAATTACATTTTGGATAGTTTGTATTATCATTTAAGACATCTGTAACATAATTGTGACTAGTCGAAATGACAGATTATGGCAAGCCGTTTTAACATTTAATCATAAAAGGGCCAAAGCCTTCGGCACCGCTACCCGGGTGCCTTTAGGTAACTAAAGGAACCGGGGTTGCGGTGCCACCGGCTTGGGCCCGCCATCGCTGCTCGCAGCTATATTTTCTCCTTAAAACTGCAGTGAACCAAAGACAGTCTCAAAAATGCAGTTTAAAATCGCTGGTGTGAGTGCGTGGAGGAGACGGGGCTAATTTCTATATTCATAGAACTGCATATCCTAAACAAGGTAAGGGTGTTGACTTGAGTTACATTCAATCTACTTTAAAGCAACACTAAGTAAGATTTTTTTACCTTAAAATAAGGTTTTCAAAATGGTTATAGTGGTTCATCAAGTCGTGACATGGTGAAATGCACATATGCCACTGTTTTGCGGTCCTTTATCTGATATATCCACGCTATGTAAGATTGCCAGATCGGGTCCCGTTTCTGTAGTCCGAATGAGACATAAGAAAACTACAAATTTGACTTGCTTTACGGCAAGCGCTACAATTGACGATAACTACTCAACGTGTAAACTACATGTAAGATACCTAGCAGCCGGGTAGCTTTTGAATTGTCATCATGATTCCAAAGCCGGTGCCAGATAAACTGAGAGCAGCAGGTGACAGTAGGATGCGGTAGGCTAAATTATTTACGACAGCAGTAATGGACAATTCCACTTCCAACCTGTAGGGCGAACACAGAGGAACAGTTACTTGGTGTTGGTTTAAGGCATTTCATTTTGATGAATGATCAAAGATGAGTTTTAAGAAATACAATTTTTGACTACAGGGGGACTCTATAAGGCACAGGCCAACAATCTGCACTTAAACACACCAAAAGGACTATAGGTGACGGTCAACTAGCATGTGTTTTCTGCACCTATGTGTAAAATAACTGTCTATATCAGCAGGAATTTTTTTTTTTTTTTTAGGATTGCCTTTATTCTCACCAAGGCTACATTTATTATTTACATTTATAGGCTGCATTTATTATTTGTTAAAAATTACAGTAAAACCAGTAATATTATAAAATATTATTTTTATTTTAGTATATTTATTCCTGTGATAGTGAAGCTGAATTTTCAGCAGCCATTGTCACATGATAAAAATATGCTGATTTGAAGAAGACAAATTTGTTTAAAAGAGTATTAAGTACGTTTTATAAGTATTATTAACCTGTTGTAGACAAGAGTATTCATTTCTTCTAAAAGAAAATAATCTAACTGAGCCCAAACTTCTGAATGGTAGCAACCAACAACCAGCTCATTCATAAGAACTTTTATGAATGTTACGAACAGCAAACTTAAGCATGAGTCATTCAAAATCCATCTCACATCATTCGAATAACACTCATTCATTTCAATCCACAATGACATGCACTAAATCCTCTTTAGCACATAAAGCATTGTCCTGTCATTCACGTCAGGTATGATTATGGGAGAACCTGCTCAAACTGACCTGGGCAGGAAAGGTGGATCATGAGAAGAAATCTGCAGATTTTGTTTTTTTGTTTCCTAATCTTTTTCCTAATTCTCTAATCTTTAGTTTTACTTGCAAGATGATTGCAAAGAGGAGTGTATGCATAAGCAATCATCAGGGAGTGAGCGAACGAAAGAGGCCATTAGTCATCCAGCTCAGAGCTGAATGACAATTCAAGCACTGTATCATTTTGTCATTCTGAGGGCTAGTGTGCAGGGGGAAAAAAAACTGTTTTAGTATTGCTTGCTTGCTCCCTCGAGCTCCCTCCCATCTGTTGCCTTTCCCTTGTCTTCTCAGTCACATTAAACTACACTAATACAAGTAATCAATAAAGAGTCTGTGTGGAGCTTGTGTGCTGTTTGCAGGAATGTTGTTTAGGGCATTTCCAATGTACCTTACATGAGTAAATAAGACATCCAATGTATAATCTGCATACCTTTGAGGAGGGTGCACTTTATTACTCAAGCCAACATGGCAGCCGTCTCAGACACCAAATGGTGCGGCTGCAGAATCATGCAAACACAAACTTTTTCTTATCAATGACACTCTCAGCCCTGATTAAATTATTCAGTGATTGAAAATGTCCAATAACACTTTCCAGTTATCGAGACCAAAAGACCGAGTAGTATTCAAATGATCTCAACATGGCAGCCCCCATGTATCATGTTAAACATCCATCCATGTTCCAAACTGCTAGTTTTATAGGTTTGTGGTGATGTTTGAGCCTATCACAGCACATTTTCAATGTCTTAATTTACGTTTAAAACTTTTGTAATGATGGAACAAAAAAACGCACATTTAAAAATCTTAGCAATAACAAACATAGATTTATTCCATTTCTGTTCACACACAATCTGAAAACAACAGCATTAGATGGATGGAGAGGCAACAGATTTCTTACACATGCAAATACACAGACAGACAGACTTGCATTTCTCCGAGCTCTTTCTCATGCATGCTGAGAGCAACTTACAGCAAGACTGGGAACGTTTGAAAACATGGGAAAAAAGAGAAAACTGGGACAAAACAGAGAAAGAAGCAAAACAAACAAATTGAAAAAGGGGACTGATGGAAAGAGAAAATGGCATTCAGGCCATTGAAAGCATACTAAATTTATCAAGTTAGAAAAAAAAACAGTGTAAGTGTTACTTGATGGGGTAAATGAGGGAAGTAGAAGAAGAGATATTTTAAGACATATAGGGCATCTGCACTAGTTCTGTCTGTTAAGATGTGCTCTAGTAACACACATAGTTTTGGTAGGTCAAAAACATCCATGCCTACACACAGAAAAAGCAGCATGGAAAAATAGCAAAAATGCTGGTCTCGGTGTGGTTTGTGTGTTCTCCAAATAAAGGCTTGAGTGAAGAGCACCTGCCGATAATGCTTATTTGTTTGCCCTGTCTGCATTGTTTTAGCACCCGATTGACTAACAGAATTATGCAAATCGGACAGAGGCACAAAATCACCCTCTCATTGCTTGATTGTGGACAAAAGTGATCTTGCATAATATTGCTGGGACTGCATCCTGACAGATTAATGTTTTTATGCTCTTTACAATGCAGAAAATGTGTTTATCCGGTCAATCTTCTAATTATCATTTGATCATTGACTTCTGCCACTATCATGTGAATAAAAAATGTACCCAAAACCATCTTTTAAATAAAGCAGAGCATATTTGTATTAAACAAACGCGTCTTTATTAACCCCCAGGAGGAGCTGTGTGGATTACTTTTATAAGGGTTGGATGCACTTTTTTGGGCTTCAAATGTTGGGCTCCCATTCACTGGCATTATAAAGCTTGGATTAGCCAGGACATTTTTTAATATAACTCCAATTGTATTCATCTGAAAGAAGAATCTCATGTACATCTATGGCTTGAAGGTGAGTAAATCATTTTAAATTTTTTGGGTGAACTATCCCTTTAATAAGTGTGTCTGTGCTCTAGTGGTCACTTACAGTCAGCATGTAACTAGAAATACCAGCTCAGCACTTTGGTGGCATACTAAGTTTCCCTTTGCAAAAACAGGTCGTTGAGCTATAAAGCAAAAGACCCCTGAGGAACACGCTTTATATAAACACATAAAATAGGCTGCTTGTGTGGGATTTTGGTGTTTTGAGTGTGGTCCGCCGTATGCACTAAGCAACCACCTCCAGATAAAGCACACAACACACAGCCACTGACACACGCACACACACACAGTAGTGCACAGTAATAACCTACACACACAAAGCCCACACACTGCCCTCTCTCCCACTAATGCTGCTTTCATAGATAAGTATTAAAACAAAGCTTTGACACACGCATATTTAATAACTCAAATATAATTATACTTCACAACACTCTCTCCAACACAATACATCTCTGCCTTTTCTGAAAATGTGCCACCCTGACATACACATACATAAAGAGTATGGCTGCGTCCGAAATCGCGTACTATGTGAGTAGGTACTACATTTAAAAAAGAACGTACTCCGCGACCGTTAAAAAAGTACGTTCTATATAGTATGAATACGGGTAGTATGGATGAATTCCGGACGTACTACATGCGACATGTTGGAAATGTCACGTGTCATGCGCTGCCGCTGTCATAACAGCGCGGAAATTTAAAGAGCCCACCTTCGCGCTGTTTTGCTTTGTTTTCATCTGCGTTTTTCCAGCTGGTCGTAGATCATGCCTTCATCGAGAGCTTTTGCGGATTTTCTCAAATAACGTAAGTAGCATTTATTTACCTACCTATTTATACATATGTAAGCATGTGTGTACCTGTTGCCTCTATTGATTCATTCATTGATGGTAATAATAGCACAAGCGGTGTGCCTGCTTGTCTCTGTGTGTGTGTGTATATATCATCATACAAGCTTGATAAAAACTATAATTCTAGAACAAAATTTAAGATGTCAATTTACATCTGAAGTCAAATATATATATATATATATATATATATATATATATATATATATAATGAATGTTATATTTTATGGCAATAGGTTTTTTTCATTGCCATTACAGTGAAATAACTAAACACAAATATACAAGCCCGTTAAAATTATAATTCATTTAAACCACCACATCTGAAGTCAAATATAATGTTTTATATATATATATACACACACACACACACACACACACACATTTGACTTCAGATTTAAAGTGACATCTTACATTTTCGTCAAGAATTAGTTTTTATAAAGCTTTTATATTATCATATATAAGTATATATATATATATACACACACACACACACAGACATATTCAAATACATCACGCATAAGAAATGGGATCTAATACATTTATATTTATAAATAAGCAAACACAGAAAACAAGTGTCTTGTTGATTCAAATTGTATTTTATATTAAAACTATATAAATGTTTACAGATTGTGAGCCCTACAACCTACTGCCACGTGAATGCTGCTGTGCCAATCCTTCGGCCGGGGTGGAGGAGCGGACCGGGGTGGAGGTCAGCTCCATCTTCAAAGTGCAGCCGAAGAATTGGCACAGCAGCCTCCCGACTTTCACGGCAGTCCATCCAGTCCCTGATTGCTGTAGTGAAAGCAGATTGCAACCATGGGTGGGAAAAGGACGTCGAGGTGCTGGTGTTCCTTTACTGGCTGGCCCATGCAGCATCATACCGGGTAGTGTCACTCGTCTATGACATCCCGTAGTCTGCTGTGCACGACATTATGCACAGAATGAGCAAGGCAGTCATCGGCACTTTGAGACAGGTTATCGCTTTCCCCAGTGCAGATGACCAGGAGGCAGTGGGAGCAGGTTTTACCCAGCTGGCAGGGTCTCCAGCTGTCAGTGTAGTAGCTGGTGCAATAAATGGCTGTCACATCCGCATCAAACCACTAGCAAGTGACGTCCAGTGCTACTTCAACCAGAAAGCTGTTTAATTATTTTCAGCTGCAGGCCATCACTGACCACAAGGGGAAGTTCCTCGACATTTTTGTTGGGTATCTTGGGTCGGTGCACGATGCCCGGGTGCTGAAGAACAGCCCTGTGTGCACTGGCCGCCTGTTTCCATCTGCAGGATAGTGCATCCTTGGAGATGGTGGGTATCCTTGCCTCGTCTTGTAAACATGCCTTGAAAAAAACAAAACATATTGAATAATTTTAGTGATGCCCTCCAAATGAGATTGCTATTATCAAAGTCCCTTTAGATCTTTTTAGAAACCTGTGAAAGTTACCTTACTAAAGCTGCTAAAGTTCATTGTCTTTCCTCATGGTGACACCATAATAAAAATGTTTTAATACTTTTCCTTTTGGTAGTGCTTTAAGCTCTATTATACTACTTTATGCCAAAGTTATGTGATTTTGTTTTAAGCTTTGTATTCTGCATCCATTTAAAAGTTAATACACAAAAATAAAGCAAATAAATGTTAAAGGTGTCTGAAGTGTGTGGCTATTTCTCTACAGTGCAGCATTCATAGTCAGACAATATATTTTTCAGATATAACTGTAATTTGCTTGTAAAACATAATTTGTTAAATCATTGCATGACAGAATTCTCATTTTGGGGTGAACTATTAAAATAATTTAAAAAAAGAATGGTAACACTTTACTTGAAGGGGTGTGCATAAGACTGACATGACACATATCATTACTGTGAAGGAGGGTTTATGACAACTGTCATTAAGTGTCATTCGCTCAATTATTAATTTTTTTATGCAAAATTACAAATATGACATTGTTTGAGTGAGACACACTTGACACTGACAGGTTATGATGTAGGCCTATTGGTTTATGTCAAGTTGTCATGACAAAGACATCTCAAACTGTCATATTTGCATTAAAAATACCATAATTGAGCAAATAACATTTAGTGACAGCTGTTATACATGCATAAAACCACCTTAATATTAATGCGTCATGTCATGATTATAAAGGTGTCATTATGTCATGGTTATGAATATGAATCCTAAATATTCTTAATCTTATCATTTTGCCCCTCCAAAATCAACACAGGATTTAACATGTGATAAACTATGATAAGTCTATGTTACATTGACAAGTTGAGGTACACTTGTTAACAGTAGTTTGCTATGCAGGCAACAAATATTTCATAATAACAACACCAGTAAAGGAGAAATAAAATAAAATTTAATTTAATTCATTAATTTTTAAACAAGGGCAATGCAAAATATACATTAACCTTAAAAAGGAGAGATGCATTTGCAGGTTGTAGCACTTAAGTGCTAATTTCCACCTGATTTTCCTAATCGTTTTAAAATAAAAATAAATAAAAGTTGTGTAAGCATCTCATCAAGCATCGCGAAACAAAGAAAACAAAGTTATCTAACGTTAGCTGACATGCATTAGCTCGTTCAGTTCGGTAATAATGGCAAAGACAAAAGTGTCATTTTGCAGCCAAATCAGAAAATTGCACCCGCGATTTACATTATTTAAACGTTTAACAAGTCAATCGTTTACTTATATGATTGATGTTAAACAAACACAATTTCACCACAAATAAACAAAAAGTGTTTAATATAGTACTTACACTTGAAAACTCCATATACAGTGGAAAACTCCCGCGTCTCCGGTTTCCGGCATTTTCAAATATAACGACAACTCCTCCTCTCCCGTGGCATCATGGGATAGTAAAGTGTCCATCGTATGCGCACTTCAGAATCTCGCCGGAAGTAGTAGGCCATCCGGGTACTTCTCGCCTACTGTTTTTCGAATTCTATGAATTCGGACATACTACTCTGCTCGCGTACTGTTTTTCGCATACTATATAGTATGGAAGTACGCGATTTCGGACGCAGCCTATGTATTATCTAGTGTTAGGGTTAAGCATGCAGGTATAATCTGATTCATTTCTGTGAATCAGTTGAAACAGTCTTTGTCTATTATTTACGGTGGCCCAGTAGTAACACAACGAAATAAAGCCGCAACACAATGGAAATAAGCTACAACACAACGAAATAAAGCCGCAACTAGGGGTGTAACAATACCCTCATGTCACGATTCGATACATATCACGATACTGAACTCATGATACGATATTTTGCGATACTCCAGGACATATGGTAAAAGGTTGATATTACATTGCGGGTTTAAATGAATAGGCTTGGACTCTGTGCTTGTAACCCATGGAGAATGGTGACACCAGAATAACAATATTCATGATTCTGAAGCTGAAAATAAAGAATTATTGTAGATGAATATGCTTGCATTCTTTCACTGACAAGATATATTTAAAATAATGTCGGCCACTTTTTATTGGTAACATCAGACATTTGGCATTATCAGGACCTACAAATATTCCCCATTGCATTGTTATACATTATAATCAACATTATATATGAAGAGGTCAGATGCAAAAGCCTCTAAGTGCCATTTGAAATTTTGTTCTAGAATGACCATTTTTTATCAAGCTTGTGTATTTAAGTTCAGTAATTTCACTTAAATGACAATTAATAGGTAATCTTCATTGCCATTTAAGTGAAATTACTGAACTTAAATATACAAGCTTGATAAAAATGATAATTTTAGAAGAAAATTTCAAATGGCACTTAGAGGCTTTTGCATCTGAACTCTTCATATAGTGGTTTAATGTATTACACTAAAACTTTTTTTCTCAGTAATTTTTATTCTGGGGGGACTATCCCCGATAGATATTGACACTATGTACGATACACATTGTTGCATTTTTCTATTGCGATATATTGGTGCACGATATATTGTTACACCCCTAGCCACAACACAACGGAAATAAGCCACAACACAACAAAATAAAGCCGCAACACAATGGAAATAAGCCACAACACAACGAAATAAAGCCGCCCGCAACACAACGGAAAGTTTTAGTAAATTGTCATATGCTAATTGTAAATGAAAACCATGCTTTGATTATTTTTAGCAACATTTTCACTGATCTTATATTCAATATTTTGAATTTAATCACAATGACATATAGAAAGTATTCTCTGTTTGTTTAAAAATAAACACATACAAAGTCATATGAAGAGTTCAGATGCAAAAGCCTCTAAATGCCAAATTTTCTTCTTTAATGATGATTTTTATCAAACTTGTATATTTAAGTTCAGTAATTTCACTTAAATAACAATTAATAGGTCATTATCATTGCCATTTAAGTGAAATCACTGAACTTAAATATACAAGCTTGATAAAAATTATCATTCTAGAAGAAAATTTCAAACGGCATTTAGAGGCTTTTGCATCTGAACTCTTCAAATATAGTAAAATATTTTTTTACATATCATTAATAGCAGATCACTTCAGATCGCTTTTTTCTATGGTTTGCTGATTCACACTTTTTAATCTTTTGGTGTGTGCATATAGACAGCAAGAAACTGATTCCACTGTACACAAGCAAACACATGAGCAAGCACTCGTGAACACACACTTCCATATGGGCAATGTGAGTGTGAATGAAGCTGAGAATTCAGAAATACTCCAGTGTGATAAACAGGCCAGCATTTCAACCTCTCAGACCGGCAGCCATAAAATAGTAAGAGCACTGCTTCACTCAGTCATACAAGCCAAGCCTCTAATAGAGAAAAGAAATCCTCTTGTCCATCTCTTCATCTCTGTTCCTGTCCATCTCTTGTCATTCTCATGGTCCGTGCAGATAAACGGCACTGTCAAAACTAAACTATACAGGTCTGCTTGACAGTAAATGTCTGTGCTGAGCAACTCTCCCACTGAAAAATCTGAACAGAATGATGGTCTAAGAGGCACTTATTTGCAATAAATGCTTAATCGATTCAAATTATGGCTGTTACATACCCAACCATCTCCAATTTAATAATTGAATATGTGAAGATAGGAATTTTATCTCAAAATCAAAGCGAAACTAACCTGAAATCTACAGTCTGAAGCTGTGATTTCTCAAGCTGCAATTCTCATATGTTGTAGCTGCATCTCTGTAGACAATCGGCAAGAAGGAACAGCATCTCTCCAGCAAATATTGATTCTCTAAATGCAGTCAGACTAAACGGTAATGATTCAACTGCAGCAGCAGCAGCAGGATCTAGTGGGCCTAAACTGAATTCTGTACATCATGACAGGCCACCAAACATTCCCACATTGATCTTTATTGATTCAATTCCTGAGAGAAAACACCACGTCGAGATTCACGACCAAAAGGATTCAAAACAATCCAAGAAATCTTCAAAGCGAAAAGAGCAAGCTGTCTCTGCATCTGATCATCTCTTCAAACCTGACCTTTTCTGCATTAAACCACTGGCGGTCTGATTCAGGGTTCAGTGTCTGGTCCTGACACTGAACCCTCACAACATATTGACTCAATAAAAAGAGAAAAATAGAGGACACAAAACAAAAACGGTTTGATAAGGGAGTGCTAATTAAACAATTTAAGTTATATAGTGTGGAAGAGATCATGTGCCATTTTGAGACATTTGTGATATAAAAGGGGAGCTATTTAACAGGACCGTAGATGTAACATAATAAACAATCCCACCACAACTGAAGTGAGTGCTGGAAGCCTGGCTCATTTCCGGGAATCAAAGAACCGGTTTCAAAAAGCAATTCAGTGGTTCTTTTACATCACATGCTCCCTGACAATCAGAGTAACATATTATGTTTCAAAAAAATTATTTAGAGCCTAAATATACATATACCAACGTGATCTCATGAGAATACGTATGTATTTATACGTAAAGTGTCGTTCTATCATACGTATATATAATTACGTTTTATATGCGCAGAAACGTATAATACTGACGTATTTACAGTACTAAAACGTAAAATATTTACGTATTGACAGCACAAAAACGTAATTTATTTACGTATGAACAAATCCACCGACGTACACATTGTACGTATCACAATTTATGCATATTAATATCGTAGCAGCATTATGTTTTGACTCTGTTGCATTCCACTGTCTTATTAATGAAGTTTTCAGTCGCATTTATTGATATAATACTCATAAATATGAACATTTTGCTCGTTTCGCCTGCATGTTGTTAAACAATACACTATAAAACCTTAAAAATACAGTCTTTAACGTTAGCTACTCGTTCAACCATTTTGTAATAGTTTATTTACCTTGAGACACATAAAGCGTTTTCTCCTATAAAACACAACAAAAAAATCACAAAAGACATCAATTTGATTAGTTTGATGTAATCCAAATCTTTAGAATCCATAGTTGTTTGTAAGAAACAACTCCTAATTCAGCCTCTTATCCAGTCGTGATCTCTCCATTCTCAGCAGCGACCGTACATGTCAAACCCCGCGCTGATGAATTCAAATTCAAAAATTGCGCCCTTGAGAAGCGATACGTCATGTTTTACGGCAGTGATATCAAACGTTCATTGGCTCTTCCCTGCTTCGTCACAGTTTGCGACATGAAGGACTGTGCCGATTGGTTAGTTTAGTTCATTTGAATTTTGAAATGGAGAAGCGCGAACCGAAGCCGGATTAACATTTTCATTATTTAATTTCTGCTCTGTACTTTATACAAAACTATTACAATACTGCCAGAGACAGAGAGAAGACTGCGACTGCAACGCTTCATCATGTGAACGGCTTTTGGTATCGGTTTTCGACATTTTTGCAATAAATAAATTATTGTGATTATACTTGTCTGTTAGTTATGTTTTTCTTAATAATTGTAGTTTGTTACGTAGTTTTAAGGAATTGTTATGGGTAACGTTAGGTTTAGGGGTAGGATTGGTGGCTCAAAATATATTTTAATGTTATATTGTTAATAAAACTACCCTTTCCCAACACCTGTCCGTTACGTTTTATCCTTTTTTATATTAAGTATAAAATGGGTATGTTTAGGTTTGGGATTAGGGTTACGGGATCTTACATTTATGTATAAAATGATAAAAAGGGAAATTATACAGATATCTTTATGATATAGAATATACGTAAATAGTTTACGTTTTGTAGCTGTAAAAACGTAATAATGTTACGTTTAAATGTTGCAGATACGTCTATATTATACGTTTCAGCACCTATCCAAACGTACTGAAAAGTACGTTTTCTATCTTTGCAAAAAACGTAAAATACCTACGTATTAACAATGAGACCAGGCTGCATATACAGAGGGGAGAACAAGTATTTGACAAGCTGCCGATTTTACAGCTTTTTCCACTTACAAAGCATGTAGAAGTCTGTAATTTGAAATGTGAGTGACGACGGAATCTAAAACAAAACTCCATAAAATCACATTGTATGATTTTTAAGTAATTCCTTTGCATTTTATTGCATGACATCAGAAAAGCAGACCTTAATATTTGGTACAGAAACCTTTGTTTGCAATTGCAGAGTTCATAGGTTTCCTGTAGTTCTTGACCAGGTTTGCACACACTGCAGGAGGGATTTTGGCCCACTCCTCCATACAGACCTTTCTCCAGATCCTTCAGGTGTCGGGGCTGTCGCTGGGCAATACGGACTTTCAGCTCCCTCCAAAGATTTTCAATTGGGTTCTGGTATGGAGTCTGGCTAGTTCACTCCAGGATCTTGAGATGCTTCTTATGGACACGCTCGTTAATTGCCCTGCCTGTGTGTTTCAGGTCGTTGCCAAGCCAGAAGACCCAGCCATGACCCATCTTCAATGCTCTTACTGAGGGAAGGAGGTTGTTGGCCAAAATGTCGCAATACATGGCCCCGGTCATCCTCCCCTCAATATGGTGCAGTCGCCCTGTCCCCTTTGAAGAAAAGCATTCCCAAAGAATGATGTTTCCACCTCCATGCTTCACGGTTGGGATGGGGTTCTTGGGGTTGTTCTCATCCTTCTTCCTCCAAACACGGCGAGTGGAGTTTAGACCAAAAAGCTCTATTTTTTTTTACCTTCTCCCATTCCTCCCCTGGATCATCAAGATGGTCATTGGAAAACTTTAGATGGGCCTGGACATGCGCTGGCTTGAGCAGGGGGACCTTGCGTGCGCTGCAGGATTTTAATCCTTGACGGCATTGTGTTCCTAATGATTTTCTTTTGCCGCTTTTCCACTGCATAGTACGGTACGGTTCGGTACTGCTCACTTGTGGTGCTTTTCCACTGCATGGTACGGTACAGTATGGTTCGCTTCAGGTCGCTTTAAATGGTACCTGGTCTGTTGAGGTTTCAAGCATACCGTACCGGTACTAAAACGTGACGTGAAACACTGCAGATCACTGATTGGTCAGACAGAATAGTAACTACCAGCGTCACTACTAGCATCATTGGATTTGCGACATGAGACACGAGACACTTTTTTAGCAGTATTTTTGTTTTGCTGCCATCAGCCTCATTTTAAACACATTTTTCCATCTAGCAGTTAAAAACAACCACATACCGAGAAACAGGAACATCATCCCCTCGATAGTCTCCATTGTTCCTGTGTTGTGGGTTTGAAAATGTGGCGCTTTTAAGATGATGTCATGGCAGTAGAGGCGCACGCAAATAACGATCAGTCCCACACACTTTGAAGGGGTAGTACTGCAGTGGAAACGCAAAGCGAGCCGAACTGTTCCGCGCCGAGTCGAAGCGTACTGAGCCGAACCGTACCGTACTATGCAGTGGAAAAGCACCATTTGAGACTGTGGTCCCAGTTCTCTTCAGGTCATTAACCAAGTCCTGCCGAGTGGTTCTGGGCTGTTCCATCATCTTCCTCGTGATCATTGATGAGGTTGGAGTCTGTTTGATTGAGTGTGTGGACAAGTGTCTTTTATACAGTTAACATGTTCAAACAGGTGCAATGAGTGGAGAACAGGAGGGCTTCTTAAAGAGCAAATAACTGGTCTGTGAGAGCTGGTTGGTACCAGTTGGTAGGTCATCAAATACTTACAGTATGTCATGCAATAAAATGCAAATGGATTACTTATAAAAATCATACAATGTGATTTTCTGGATTTTTATTTTAGTCACTCACAGATGAAGAGTACCTAAATATAAAAATTACAGACTTCTACATACTTTGTAAGTGGGAAAAACTGCAAAAACAGCAGTGTATCAAATACTTTATATATTTGCATTTACATTAAACAATAACACATTTCTGCAATTAAAATTCCGTTTCATTCCATTAGTCAAATCGTTATTATATAATATTCCAAATAAAAATCACACATCAAACATGTCTGAAAGAGATTTATCTTGGTGACTCAAACAGCTCAGACTGGTTCCAGAAAGAAATCTTGATTTGTGAAAGAATTGTCAGATCGATCTTGTGAATCAGACTACCTCAATGAAAATAGGTCCAAAAGAGCGATTTGTTTACACAGGCATTATTATTCGGCAATGCTGTTTACGTAAACAGACCTTATAAATCCCTGCAAGTCAACTAGACTCGAAGTTACGGGTTTAACCACTAATGCTCTCTCAGCCATGAGCTGTGTAAGAAGACTTTACAGTGTCAGAACCAGTATATCCTAGCATGGCAGATTACAACACTATATGTTTCCATTACAAACAAAGCAAGAGAAAATTTAGCAATGGGCCCACAAAGACCCATCCTTTCTTTGATTTTATCCCCCAGAAAATAATCTCCTCTCACAGAGTTTTGTTACTGCAGTACAGTAGAAGCATTGTTTCAAGATTAATGAATTCCTACACTCTAGAAGAAAAGGTTCTATATAGAACCTTAAAAGGTTCTATCAGCACTATTTGGAACCCCTGAAAGGTTCTATACAGAACCCTTTTTAAGGGTTCAATAAGAACCCTTTAGGGTTCTTTGTAAGCAGGAAAAAGGTTCTATATGGAACATTTTGGGTTCATTCATTATCATTTGTTTTGTCCTTTCCGGATTAAATATTTCATATTATTGACAAACATCAAGACCCTAAAATGTATTCATGAATGCATGTGAATGATCACAAAATTCAAGATATGGGGTGCTTCATTTACCACTATCCATGCTGTGCAATCATTATAATTAATATGAATGTTATTCCAATATTTTAATGACATTATTCTGTTTTGGCAATGCATGTTGCAGCATCTTGTCATTTTGACAAACTTACAGCCCTTCTTTATGGCTGACATAAATATCTTAATTAAACAAATAATTGGATAAAAACGTATCAACTTTTTAAAAACGAGAATAGAGCAAATTTTTCCACAAAAAAAAATTAGCATAGCGAAAATATATATAGTCAAATATAGTAAAATAGAGACTGACAAGAGCAGGCCTCCTCCGTGCATCATCATGTTTACGCAGCAGGTATTGCGTGCGCGCGGGCATTTGACCTTGCTGCTGCACGCGCACCTGCACGAAATAGCGCAGCGCTACCTGGACATTATTATAAAAACACCCACAGATGCATTATCAAACTAGGGGTATATTTTCGACATAAGACTTATTATAAAACAATCCCTGACCGTACAAGCAAAACATTCCATCGTGATCATAACGAGAAATCAAATCTGTAAGTGCACAGCCGGTAACGTCATCACTTACACGCGGATTCTTCGTGATATTCATGTTTGAAGAGTCGCTCGTAGAAGCTCGAACTCCAAAATCACCGCGCGGTCTTACGCAATCCAGCTCATTCGCTGCAACTCTGAATCAAGTGATCAAATGTCCATTTCTCCGCAATAAACCTGCCTCTGACTGTCACAACGGTGGAGAGAATGCTTGCTAGGGACTGTCGGTGTTTGACACGGTCATCTGGCCGAGCTCCTCTCTCAGCTGTCATCACAAGCCGCTCTCTCTCTCTCGCTCTCTCTCTCTCTCTCCCTCTGGTCCAGAGGGGGTCAACTCAACACGAGCTGCGGTGAGGAGTGAGAGCCAACCAGTGAGGCTGGAGAGGGGGCGTCGGTGGTGCTTCTGAGTTCTGTGGGTTTACATTCGCGGTCCGGTGTACGACGTTAATCGAAAAAAAATATCAGGTTTTCCTAGATAGCATGTAAACTATGATACAAATACATCCCGCGTGCCCAGATCAAAACAAAGCAAGCAGTCAGTATAGGCGCTGCAGGACCACAGTCATCTGTCTTTTCTCCATTCTTCCGTCCTCGTCCGCTTCAAATCCACGTTGAATTACATCACCAATCTAACAATAGCAGTGAGTGCTCGGAATAACTCTCCTCAGCGGAGCAGGTGCGGAATATGGTTCAGATCAGCACGTTAAAGCAATTAAATCTTTATTAAGCAGCAAAAGTCAAAAGAGACAAAGTTGCCAAAGAGCGTCATGATTAAAGATTCGTCTGCAGACTCATTTGATTAGACGACACATTGCATATTTACTCAGGTGTTTTCAAACTTTTTGATGCCACCCTAATTATAAACTTCCTATAGAATTAGTATGAGCATATTTACCGTGTATGGGCTCTATGCACGGCGTTATTTCCGGTGAAGGATTAAGGATGCTCGATAACTTCCGCCGATCATAGAGTCCAATGCAATACCGAGAATTTATATTGAATTTTATACTCCATGGTTATACTAATGAAACGTTAGTCACAAAAACAGATAAAACAGACACCCCTCGTTGTGTTTATGCTTCTTTTTCAAATTATATTAAATAAACATAACTATATATAAAATTACATCTAAACGTATGTACGTTTCGTTTCAAAGACGGGAGGACAGTAAATATTGAAGACTCTGCCATAATCCCGTTTTCTCCGGTTTTCCTCCGCTTTAATCTACACAACCGGAAATGGACGAGCATCCTTACGTCAAATGCGGAACTTATGCGTGCATATAGCCCATTTACCTGGAAAGACAAAACACTCCAAAGTGAGCGATCTAAGAGTGACAATTATTTCTTACTGTGAATTATAGGCTACAAATAAAATGTATAAGCTGTTAGTGGATTAACAAATCAACTAATCTTCTGATTTCTGATTCCAAAAAGCTGAATCCAGTACTTTTTATTCCCTGGAATCCACCCCTGCACAATCTTTAACACCTGAAACCCAGTTTGAAGACCAGTCATTAAAAGTAACATTAGAGTTTTTCTTTCTTTCTTCTTTTTTTTTATACAATTAAAATACTAAAAGTATATATATATATATATATATATATATATATATATACACTATATACACACACACACACACACACACACACACACACACACACACACACACACACACATACATACATATATATATATATATAGCGCTAGTAACCCTTGATTTCCATCTGATCACAATCATTACTATAGTATTAATTTAGAAAGGCTAATTAACATTGAATAGGCTCATTATTTCTTCATTGGACAGTGCATTAAAGTCACCATGAAATCAAATCAAAATGGACAATTTTATGGAATACTGCACTATTTATTTAGCCTGACGTCGTCATACTCAGATAGTCAGAATGTGAGTCTGATACTGTTCCATTGGGGTGTGATTATGGGGCGTTTCACCCGAACCAGGAAAGAAAATGCCTCTGCACTCAATTTGCTTTATGCACAGCTGCACTACTTTCTGAACTTAAGCCAGCTCCTTGTTTCCTGTCTGCAATTATTGGCCGAACTTGATTAATTCAGGTGTGTCTGATTATTGTTGCCGTGACTACTGAGGTCAGTCACACCTGAATTAATCAATTTGTCCAATAATTGCAGGCAGGAAACAAGGAGCTGGCTTAAGTTCAGGAAGTAGTGCAGCTGTGCATAAAGCCAATTGGATCGGCAAATGCCTTAATCGCAGTTTTCTGTTCCTCTTTTAAAATGAATTCTTCATTCTTCATCTTCTATAAGAAACACAATGGCTGAATGATCTAAATTCTCCAGCAGCAGCCATTCTTTGTTGTAAACTAATTCAGCTCGCATCTCAGCCTGCCTGACAGACATTTCTGGCTGGATGAAGGACCACCACCTTCAACTCAACCTTGTTGAGTTGCTTGTGGTCTCGGTCAACCCAACACTACACCACCACTTCTCCATTCAGCTAGGTCAATTGAACTTTACAGACCACATTGCTTGAACTGCCCGGTCCTGCAGATTTGCCTTATACAACATCAGGAGGATCAGGTCTTTCCTATCAGAGCATACTACACAACTCCAGACTGGACTATTGCAATGCTCTCCTGGCAGGTTTTCCAGCTTGCACTATCAAACCTCTGCAACTGATCCAAAAGTCTGCAGCTAGAGTGGTCTTTAACACGCCGAAGAGAGCATACATCACTCATATCCTCACAAAATTGCACTGGTTGTAAAAGTCACTGAGTAGGGAACTGTCTTCCAAAAATACAGAACAATCACTGGCTCTGCTCCCATTTGCCTAAACTTATTACTTCAGACTTAAGTGCCCTCCAGAAACTTGTGCTCTGCAAGTGAACGCCGTCTTGTGGTGCCATCTCAAAGAGCCACTAAATTTATTTCCCATGCTGGTGGAATGACCTGCCCATAACTCAACCAGAGCTTCATGACCATGACCATTTTCAAGAAAAGGCTTCTTTTTCACCAACATCTGATCCATTAATACTAACACTTTATCTTCTATTCTATATCTATGATCTAAAGAAAAAAAAAAGATTGAGATTAAACAGGGAAATGGTCATAGGCACTTGCATATTGTTGTCCTATTAACTGCTTTATAGTTCCCATTTGTAAGTTGCTTTGGATAAAAGCATCTGCTAAATGAATAAATGTAAATGTCAATCAATCCTGTTTTGTTGCACACTGTCTGATTTAGTCGAACCACATGCAGTCCTAGTGCCTGCTCGAGTTAGACTGAAGCCAGGCCTATGACAGACAGGCTCTTAGATTCAATAAGCCACTTCAGATGGCAGTTCTAGGGGGCACAGTAGGTCGTATTCAACCAGGTGGAAAATAGGTGAGGAGTGAGCCAGCAAAATGAAGATGAATGCCAAGAGGCCCTGTGTGCTGCTGGTGGGTCCCTTTGTAGGAGACACTGTCTATGTGTAATTGAATAACACAATCAAAAGCACACAGTAAAAGTGGAATGATATTATATAACAAAATACATTGTTATACAACAACTATTTTTTGGTTCATTTTGTGGTGATTTAAAAGAAATATAACCAAGACAAAAAGAGAAAAAAAAATGCCATTCTGAATAAACGTAAAAGATAGGCTGAATGGATTGAGGAAGCGGAAGAGCAAGTAAGCGAGAGAGGGAAACAGAGAAAGCAAAGGAAGTGCGGGACACTAGGGAATTGTCTTCCAAAAATCGATGAACATGGTGAGAAACATGCAGAGATGAAAGAAAGCTTTAAAGATGGAAAAGGATTTTTGACCTGACACCATTTCACACACATCCTCAGGATGTTCTGTACTGTATGTGCCCACAGGCTGTTACATATACATCAACAACCATGTGGAAACACAAATCCAGCAGTTGAAGAATGGTTTCATAAGAATCATCGGGGCAGTAATAAGATCCGTTCAACAACAGCTGCACTAACTGCGACGGACAGTATTATTGGTCACAAGGAGCAAGAGAATGTGTCAGGGCATCATGGAGTAAAATTAGCCCTGTGCTAACACAAGAAAGACAAAAAGAGAAGGAGAGGGGGTGGGAAAGAGCCAAACAAGCTAAGACAGGAAGCCAAGTGTTGTGAGAGGAATGTGAGTGCATTATGTATTTGTGAGCATAAAGTAAACATCCAGACGTCACCGCAAAAGGGCAGAGGGTCAGGTCAGTGAGTGGCCTGCTGGAATATAGAAAACAACAATGGATTTTAAAGGCGACAATGATGAGATTTAGTGCAACACATTTAAAATCTGATTAAATCCTTAAATCTGATGGTTCAAGTCCGTTAAGTCTGTACACAATAAACAGATTTGAAATGATCTCACTTGCCTTTCAATTCCGAGTGAGTGCATTAAGTTGGGTGTTTAGCCTTTATAACCTTCCCAAACTCTCCCTTACACTTGTGATTTCCGATTTCTATCGTATTTACTTTTTAATTTGGAAGGAATGTTTTTTTTTTTTTTTCCAAGCAAACAAAATCTTGTTTCCTATCTGAGGCGTGTTGACCTTGTCTCTAAAGTTTGTTTCCTTCCTCACCATCTTTCTACAGCATCTAAAACAGTGTCTCTTCCTCCATCTTGTTAAGTTTTTACTGGTCCTGATGTCACGGATGCATTGTACTGCATTGTAATGTCACATTGTATTGTTGTAATACCAATACATTCTCAGAGAAATGTATAGCTAGCTTTTTAGCCCTCAGGAGGGGCTGTGCATTGAGGCAGGAAATGAGCAATGTGGCTTGGAAGTTGACCACATACATACCACAACAAGAGCAGCACAACATGAGATATTATCCCATGAATTTCATAACAGAATGAAAGGAAACACACCCCCTATGGCAATATATTATTATAAACAGTGGCATATCCAAGTATACAAATCCCTATTTTATGTATAAATATACAACCCATTGTGTTTGATGTACATGTATGTTGGTTCTGTTAGTGTCCCTATACGGACATTTTTTTATTTGACCATTACTCACAAATTTTTCATTAACAACAGTGGACACTTTACAACAAGTAGATATGAATCACTGGGATCTCTGAAAATACACATTTGAGCAACAGATAATATACTGCTGCTTAAATGTCTATCAGTGGATTTACTAAAAGGCTTGTGGAAGTATTGATTTTGCAACAAGCATTGCATTATTGCAACAAACCAAGCACTGTACTATAGATGATTGAAAGCCTAATATTGATTATTACAATGATAAAGTCTACTTGAAGCATCCTGAAAAAGCAGCAACAAAAATGGAATATCATGGCAAAAAATGCCATACAAGAAACGTTCACTACTGTGTCCTGCAGTGAGAACTAAATTAAGAAGGGCTTTTAATTCAAGGATGCAAACAGGATGCAGGATCAAAACTCAAAATTAAATGTATAGAATTTAGAATTAAAAAAAATGTAGCGGATGGATGGATGGATCATCTAGTCTTTATGAAGGCTGGCCAATTTTATTAAAAGAGGCATTATGCACTAAGGGCACCTCTGCAGAATCTTAAAGGGATAGTCCACCCAAAACATAAGAAATCTCTCATCATTCACTAACACTAATATCTTTAACCCATCTGTGAAACTTTTCTTTCTTCTGTGAAACATCAAAGGACAAAAAATACGATGAAAGTAAAGTAAATGGGTAACAAAATTATGGGCATTCCTCAAAATATATTTTATGTTCCGCAGAACAACAACAACAAAAAACCATAAACAATATGCGTGTTAATGATGGCAGATATTTCATTTTTGGGGCAACTATCCCTTTAAATGAGCCATACTCTGCTCATTTAAAGCAGATTTAATATGAAAGGGATTTAACAACTAGCAGATCTACTGGTATTTATAGTAGCTGATAATACTGTAATCTTTCAGAGCTGACTGGTGGTGAAGACCCATAACTGGACTCAAGTGTATAGAAAAGATCCTACATTAAATGCAAATGGATATAATGGTTATTTTAGTTCATTAAATTATTTTATTATTCCATAGTGCACGCCAAACTATGTCATCAACAAGGCTTTACAATAGGATCAAAACAAGTCATTTTACAAAGGGAGCACTCTTGCCCAACCACCAGTTTAACTATGAACTACAAAGTTGGATGACATCAGGGGTTTGTACCAATGACATCAACAGACACAAACAGACAGTCTGTTCTTCTAAACACTTTCGTCGGCCCAAGTGGACGACAGCAACTGCCGCTACACGGACAGCAGGAGTTGGATCGATGGAGCTGGGGGCTGACACGGCTTAACTGTTCGCACACAGAAAATCTATTTCCACCGGTTGAGCCATAAATCTGAAGGAGAGGTTTGGTGGAGATGTAAGAAAAGAATTGTAGCTCATCTATTTCATAGGTACTGACAGATGCCTGAGCACTAGATCATGAAGAGGTGCCACTTCACTGCAGGGAGGTTAAAGGAGGAGAGATCTCAAATGAATGGTTTGCGAAATTGAACAGGTCAAAGTTTTGCAATAGTGACATAAATCATGATGTTTTAATAAAAATAAATGAGTAATATAAATGTCAGCACAAACCTGGGCAACCGTACCATATAACGCAATTCTGTATTACTCTGAGGGAACATAATGACCTGCTGAAAAGGTCAAGCACGTTTTTGTGTGCTTTAGTTTATGAATGTGACGGTTCAATTTACAGTTTTAAAGTCTAGAATTTTAGAACTTATTTAGAAAAATAACTCGCCTAATGTACTGCTGTTTAAAGTACAGAATCAAAAATTTCACAGGTCATATAAGAGGTGTCGGGACACAAGGACACATACGCGCGAGGAACCAAACTATGCAGCCAGTTTATTGCAATGTCATAACAAAGACTATACAAAGACAGAGCACTCCTATTACTAACGAGTGGGTGAAACTTCTGAATAAAAGAGCCAATTGTGTCACTGTAGTTACCGTTAGAAGCGCCAAGTTTCCATATCTTAGGACTGCAAATGCGCATTAGCTGGTCTAGCCTGAAAAATATGAGTATAAGAAGCAACATTTATGGGACAGTTCATGTCAAATTTTGCAGCGGATTTTAAAAATTATATTTAATTGTGAGTTTGGCAAGCAGTTTTCAAGATTTTAGGATTTTCTCAGTCAAATAGATAGGACTCAACCCGAAATAACTGCCCGGAAATGTTGCAAATATGACCGTCGAGTGAAGAGACTTACCTTGAAAGAGACTTTGTCATAATTAAATCTCTGTGTACTGAAAACTAGCTTTTTCCACATTGATTAATTCATTATTTCAAATGATTTAAATTAATATTATGCAACAATAAATATACATTTAATTGCATCAATTATTATGACAGTGTTTTTTATTATTTTAAACAAAATTGTGGGATATCCTATTTATCGACTTCATAACAACCACCCAGCTCTCTAAGATATCGGCATTGGCCATCAAAAAGTCTAAAAACCTTTCAGTTGATTACTAGACCCAATCCCATTCCTCCTCACTCTGTCTGTCTCCTTTTTCTGGTGGGAATGGCTAAAAATACTGAAAAATTGGCACTAAGCTGAAAAATGAGCAATAAATTGAAAATGAACATCCAGACAGGCCACACATCATCTTCAGACCCCCAGAGCAAAGAGTACCAGGAGGACAAGGGTTCCTTTTCAGTTGTATCTGATAAGCTCCTCACACTTTAGCAGCTCTATCCCTGGATCCTGGCCAGATGGCTCCCATCAAAATGCACTAAGAATGAACAAACAGCATAAAGTACATTATCTCATCCATGTTGATTGAAGCTTTTGTTAAGCAACAGCCGTAAATTGCAAGCTATTCTCTAGAGGGTGGAGGTGTACCAGTTTGTTATACTGATGTTAAAATGACCCCCCCTGTTACATTCACTCCTCTGTCAGAAACTACCAACGTGAGGCTTGATTCATTAACATGGCCAAGCAAACTCCATAGGCTTTATCTGCAGGTGGTGAGAGGGATATAGGTCACAGCATAAACACCTACTGTACATTATAAAACAAGCAAGAACAAATCCAGCTGAAAGGTCTTTTCATTCTATCAAAACTGTTACAACAAGCAGTTTGTCCCAAGGCTCCGAACCAGTTCAAATCAATTCAATCAAACACTTTTTTTCAATTACTATTTTTAACCGGTTGCTAACCTTATTTTATCATTCCGTTTAATATTTTAATTTGCCTGTCAGCCAATCATGAATTCAAATAGTACGGTCTATGCTAATGTCATGTTAAGTTGTTGGCACTCAGGAGTTTTTCCGAGGATGTGTCACCAACCATTAAAAGTATTATGAAAATGAATGGCAGGTAATATCCAGCGTGGTGAATGTTTTGAATCTAGTGAAAATTGCTGGTTAGTGTAAAAAACGCTATTTAGGAAAAATTATGTTGTCAAAGTATTGTGGCACTTGCATGTATGTTAACATTTCTCCCAAATCAAGCTCAAATGGAGTTACACGATTTTTTCAAAAGCTAGTGTCTGAGATTTGTTTTGTCAGCCATTAATGGTCGAATTTGTGGCAGTTCAGCATAACTTACAGGTTAAAAAATTTATTGTGGGCACTCAGTTTTCCTGTAATTTAATACTCTTGGCCAAAATCTTGTGTTTAAAAGATGAAGGCTATGCACAGGCTGTATTTGGCTATGATTAGAGGGCAAATACCAGACTGACACTCTTCTCGGCACCTCAAAATCATTTTCTAATCAAATAATTTTTGGAACTGTAATGTACCAGGAACGCATGGAGCGCAGAATAGAAACCTTAAAAAACTGATTCTACTTGGTGTAAGTTGATAAGTTAATGCCTCTGAAACCCATTTGTTACAGAGAAGAACAGAAGTCAAACAGTATTTATGTTTTCGAAAATCCTTTCAGATTTTTATATTCACTTTGGTGTTAATCAAACAACAAATACAAGAGTACTGATTTCACTGGTGCTAAGCAAAAACCAAGTGGATGCTGTAGTGGTGGTTGAGGACAGATTTAAAACGATGGTAATATTGTAAAGTGCTTTTGGGTGTACAGTAGCACATATGAAGGCGCTATATAAATGCCCCATCCATCCATCCATCCACCCACCCATCCACCCACCCATCCATCCATCCATCCATCCATCCATCCATCCATCCATCCATCCATCCACCCACCCATCCACCCATCCATCCACCCACCCATCCATCCACCCATCCATCCACCCACCCATCCATCCATCCATCCATCCACCCACCCATCCACCCATCCATCCACCCACCCACCCATCCATCCATCCATCCATCCAATCCATCCATCCAAAAGAGTCTGTCTATGAGTGTCACAAAGTTGTAGTTTTATGTAACAGCAATGGCTCTTTGGCTGGTCATGTGACCAAAAGCACAAATGTTATTGGTTGACCAGTTTTTTTCATAGTGCCAAGGAAGAGATTCAAATACCTCCGTTAAAAAAAACAAACAAAAAACTGTCGCATTGACAACAAGCAAATGTTCATGTTGGTCTAGTAATTAAAATGTTTATCACACTAAATTTCTTTACTGAATATTGGTCATTGTGTGAATACCGTAGACCTTTTTCCACAGTCGTCTGTGGAAGAGGCAACATGTGTAACGCAACACCCATGGATCTATGACACTGATACGGAAAGGCATGTCAGTGAAACTGGATAGATAGACAGAAAATCTTTCATTCTGTAAGCAATGCATATATGCCCATTACCTGAACTCCATGGTGGAGATTCGACAGATTCAACAGCAGGTCTTCTCTTAGGCTAATTTTCTAAAAGCATAACATTTAGAAAGCCCAAGCAGGGAAGGAAAGAAGAGATAGGTAATAAAGTAAGCAGACAGGGTGAGAGATGGCAGTCTCCTCTAACATACTGAATGCTAGGAGGTGTTTTCCAAAGGAAGCTGGCTTGAGTTGAGGCATTTGGCTGGTTCCTGCACACAGAGTGTCCATTCAGCCCTGTTCCTGCAACACCAAGGCCCGGGCCAGGAACGATAGAGGCTGTGCTGAGGCGTGGGTGACCAACTACAATAACCTCTTTCACTACCAGCCTATGCCCTCCTCCCAATACCCCACCCCTACTGGAGGGCATGAGGAATGCCAGAGTCTTGTAGAGCCTAGTCAATAAAAAAAAAGTCTCCTTGAAACCAAGTTTGTATGTTGAGAACTGGGTTATTTGAAAAGAAGCAAAGCAGTAACGGTCATGTACTCTTACTTCAATTCTTGACATAAATCAATGAAGACATCTGTTGATGAATAACAACACTGAATTGTATGTAATAGTAATTGTACGAACTGGTGTGACGTCGGCTTGGCATATGCAAATCGCTATGATTAGGTGCTTTCGCAATTGTTTTCTCACCGCTGAAAATTTTGTTGTGTGTAAATGTTCTTATTGAGAAGAAAGCGGACAGTACATATTCATCTAAACTCTTCTCCCAGCAGTGTGGATGGTGTCACGATGTTTGCTGTAACAGTAAACCAGTATCCTCAGCTATTTCGAACATCTACCCCTAAGCGAAGAACAAAAACTTTGTTTCTTTTTTCAAAAAAGAACTCAGGGCCTTTAAACCTCACAATACACAACAAAGCTAGTTAAACACCTTTCCAGCTGAACCAATAGACTGAAAAGAAGACCTTATTTTACAATGGATGAATGGGCAAACGACACAGTAAATGGCTCTGGCATGCGCACAATGATGACCTCTAACCTTATGAACCCTGAAGAGAGTCACGTTTGGCTCGGGCTCACCGCTGGAGTTCATTCATTTCAACTAAATGCTAAACTAAGCTTAAACTAAGCATTCCAGAGTTATACGAGACAATTCTCGTGGATGTTCAAACAAAGAAACGGGTGGTGCGATGACACTTCATATCCCACATTATACAGTTAAAGGGATACTCCACTTTTTTGGAAATAGGCTCATTTTACAACTTCCCCAGAGTTAAACTGTTGAGTTTTACCTTTTTTTGAATCCATTCAGCCGATCTCCGGTTCTGGCGGTACCACTTTTAACATAGCTTAGCGTACATCATTGAAGTGCACAAGACCATTAGCATTTCTCCCCAAAAAAATGACCAAAGTGTTTCGATATTTTTTCTATTTAAAACTTGACTCTTCTATAGTTACATCGTGCACTAAGACAGACGGAAAATGTAAAGTTGCGATTTTCTAGCCTGATATGCAGGGAACTATACTCTCATTCCTGCGAAATAATCAAGAAACTTCACACAACCTTAGTCCCGGTCACGTTGGAAGCTGGGCACTATTTTCAGGTGCTGTGTCATAACATTACGCCTGCTGCTTAACTCTGGGGGAGTTGTAAAATGAGCGTATTTCCAAAAAAAGTGGAGTATCCCTTAAAGAACTTGTTGGGAGTTCAAGAGAGTCGTCTACTATTGGGCCAAATGTCACACCTGTACCTGCTGACGTGAGGTGATTATCTGAGCTGGATTCAGGTCACACTGGGGTTCTAGGTGAGGTGAGAGGTCTGTCCTTTCCCAAGCATTTCATCATGCTCTGGCTGGAGTTCAAAGACCAACAGGACATCATGGGTGGAGGCCAGAGTTATGAGGTCCTTTTTTCTTGTGCTAACACAATAACATTCTTCTAGGGTCATTTTAGTTGAACAACATACCATAAGAAATTAACGTGAGCAGCAGGCATTATTCCTGCTGAGATGGACACACAAAGAACACACTGATCCACCTGAGAGAAGGAACCCTGGTAAACACACTGCTGAGAGAGTATAGAGAGAGCTCTGTCTGCTACAGATCCAAGTAAACAAGCTGTGCGAATGGAAAGTGTGTTATTGATTCATTCCAAAGAAAAGGTGACAAGGAACTGAAGAGATATAAAGATCACATTGTTGCTTGATTATCATAATGCCCTTGAGCACATTCGAGAGATTGTCACATGGAATTAAAGCACTGTGAAATGCTTTTCTAGACGGCAAAAAAGGATGAATCATGAACTCATGCTTACTCTTATAATCAACTTACATTATCATATAGCAACATGACATCACGACTTTTGCGTAAACATACACGCCAATTTCGAGTCAAGTGGCGTGTTACCTCGACGCATTTTGAGCCATCCGTGTGTATGTCTACGCCATTAACGTCGGCGTCATTCCGCGTGTCAAATGTCCGAGCAAAACAAAGCAAAACGCACATCTACATCTGGGGAGCTATGTTTTTCTTTCCTAGGATGGTAAGGGAATAGTCATAAATGCCATTAACCCCAGTGACGGTTAGGTTTAGGGACAGGGTTGAGGTAAGTCATATATTTCTATATACAGCAATAACGTTAAGTCAACGGCGTTCATACATGCTGAAAAGCGATTATAAATGCGTGTTGATAGCACGCCAAAAATGGAAATACGAATTGGCGTGTCATACACATGCTACTTCATGAGATCAGTCTGCATATAGTCATACACTACTGTAAAGGTTTGGGGTCGATAATTTTTGGGGTCGAAAAGTAACAAAAATAAGAAATTGTTTGAAGTAACAGTTATTGTGATATAATTACAATTAAAATATTATGGCAAAGCTGAAATTTTAGCAGTCATTACTTGTATTCAGTGTCACATGATCATTCAGAAGTCCTTCAAATATGTTGATTTGCTGCTCAAGAAACATTTATTATCATCAATGTTAAAGCTGAGCAGCTTTTTTGAAACGGTGATGCATTTTTTTTTTATGAATAAGTTAGCCATGTTATTTTAAACCAAAATTATTTTAACCCTTTAAGCTGCTTCAGCACATTTTAACAAAGTAATTTGAACAAGCATTTCTCTTTTCTGAGTGCTGTGCCTCTTTCAAAACATTGTTCTGTTTGTTTGAGCATTCAGTCTAGCCCAACAACAGCAACACTGGCTCAGTCAATATTATAATGGTCTCTTTTCACATTTCTGGGATTGTAAACTTCTATAGAGGTACTTGTGAGACCTTGGCAAATATGACCAGCTGTATACTAATAGAATACTTCTAGAAAGAAAAAAAAAAACATTGCAAGGAGACATTCATTTCAGGATGCATTAAATTGAACGTGACAGTAAAGGTATAGAGTTTAGTTCACCCACTATGTAATTGCAATTTCATCAAATTCATTAAAAAAATAAAAAAAATAACGTGCTACAATTTTTTGGGAAATCAACCTACAAATCTCTCTGCATATTAAAGTGGAGAAGGTATTGTTTAAAATTAAATTCAATACATTCTTCAGCTGTAGGTGTACCATCAGCAAGCTAGCGAGAGTGACCAAATTACCCATCACCCCTCAGGCAGGAACCAGAGCATGGGCAGCCACAATATTGATGACATAATATTTATGACTGAGCAATAACTAAGTCCTCACAAAGACATGTCCATATCTACAGCATGCTATTGTATGTGTGGTCAGGCAGTGTGTGTCAAGCAGAGATGACATCGTACCAGCCAAATTACTCTCATTAAGCTCAGCTGTATCCTGTTCCCATCACCCCTCACTACAAGCAGGCTATGAATCACAGTTTTACAGCAACAAAAGGTTGTGACGACACCGGGGAAGTGTTCTCCTGGTTTTCAGGAGACAGCGACATCGTAAAGGAAGGACACGGGAGGAATGTTCATGCAGTGCCAAGAATGTGGCTGCCTTGATTCTGAAATGGACTTGTTAAAACTTGAAAAACCTGACTGCAAATGCTAGCGCTCACAGTAGTCCCTAATCATTCAGAAAACCACAGGTTCCTGCCTCCGCAGCATTTGAGAATAAATCAGCCCCTTGAGCAAACTCTGGCTAAGCAAAATCATCTACCATTTTATGTTGTCAGACAGCCCAGAAAGATTTTCCTCTTTAAATTAATCTTTATAACAACAATTGGGGTTCACAATGTCTTACTGCCATCCAAAAGACACTGTTTAGAGGTTTTGATGATTATAGGTGAAAGACCAAAAAACAACAAAAATATATTTGTATTATCATCAATGTTAAAACCAGTTGTGCTGTTTAATACTTTTGTGGATACTGTGATACATTTTTTAGGATTTTTATGATGAATAGAAAGTTCAAAAGGTATAGAATTTTATTTGAAATAGAAATCCTTTAACATTATAACTGTACTGTCACTTCTAATCAACATTGCATCAATGCTGAATAAATGTAATATTTGTAGCTGTTGTTTTTCAGTATACATGAATATCTGTTATTGTCTCGAACCGATCCGATAGAAAGATACGCAACGTATGTGATACCATTATAACAAGCACAAAATGATACATTAAGCATTAAAATGCATTCAATTATTGTGTTTTCATAATCAGTCATTACCATCATGTCAAGTTCTTGTGTCCAACCCTAATTTAGAAGGAACCCAACTTGTCTAGAGGCAAAAAAATTGCTAAAGCTGCAGTGGGCAGTATTTTGCTGGATCATACAAAGAGTCCATTTTTTACATGAAGATCACATGAGCGATTAACTTTAAACACAGAGTCCCTTTCAAACTGCCCCCGACTTGAAGCTAATTGACTTCTGAGAACTCAAGACTGCCAATTTTGAGATGCATGATCATGAAGTATTTAAATGCACCAGGAATTTATGAAGATGTCCTTCAGCTCAAAGGAAGCACCTCCATGTCTTTTCATTATCTCAGGCTTCAAATGTAGGGTCACATTGCAGGAATAGTGAGTGTAATCTGTCTACTCGGCGAGGAGCACAGGCACCCTGGAGGAGTGAGGTGTGATCTCAGCATGAGCGGTGAAGAAACCCAGTTTGGTCACCCACACAAAACCCCATAGAGCTCAGTGCAGCGACGGGGGCTGAGACAGTGTTCAGCATGTCATTCAGTGAGATACTAGGCGTTTCTAACACACAACAGCTGCAGGACAAAAAGACGCCAAACCAAAAGAGGTTTACTTTTTTTTTTTTTTAATTATGGTATTTGATATGCACTTTGATATTTATCATATAGTTTATCATGTGCCTCCTGCTTTTCAGTAAATTAAACATGCACACCGTTACTGCCTATGAAGTCTTGAGGGAAGAAAGGGCCTTTTTCACACTTCTCATAGCTTGACTTTAAGTATCTGTATGTTCACAACGATAATATCACCAAGTGTTCAAATGTTTCCAAAGATAAGGCCAGTCAAATGAAGTTTCAGTGGATGCACTTGTAAAAGAGCTCACGTTAATTTACATTTTTTCATGATACTTATGAGTTCAGGAGTTCACATAACGAATGCACAAACCAGGCAGTAAGGTCCAACAACACACACGTTCATCCCATGAGACTCCGTCCTGTGTGATTGCAGCTGCAGAGCCGGACTATTTGAGAAATAGTGCTGCTGCTTTTCTGTTTTAAGCATTACTACCAAGACTGAACACACCAAACTAACATGAGCAATCAAACACATTGTACATCAACATCATTGTAAGAGTGTTTAAATACAACTTCACCACACAGGAAAACTGAGCAAGACCATAAGTGATCTCTCACACACGACCTCAGTACAAAAACATATTTAATTAGATCTTCATAGACTTTTTAAATCTTGACTAAGATTTTTTTTTTTTTTTTTTTTCATAGCAGAGCATTAACATTTATAGTTAGTGTTTTTGGAAATCACTTGCTATAGAGATAGTATGCTTTTTTTAATATTACATTTTAATATCTGATTAAATTAAAGGGCAAATAACATTCAGACCTACTTCAGATGTCAAAGGAGGAATAAATATCAATATAGGTTATGAGAATACCTTTACCTTTAAACTCAGGGCAATCTGACGAATGTATATCATATTGAGATCCTCCAAAATACGAAGTTTTTCCTCCATGTCAGCGAGTCTGTCTATGGGCATCATTCAAGAGGAATACCAGCTCCTGATTTAAAGTTCAGTCTCCCAGTGTTCTTCAAACCATCAATGTGTCTTGAGAGTTGAGAAACATTATCGGAAGACAGGAAGAAGTTGACGAATAGGCTATATGAATCACGACCCAAACGCATCCAAATCCAACAGCGAATGCAAGAAATATAGTTTGACGTCACAGACCAGATGTGTCTGGAAACAACAGTTAATGAGAAGCAAAGAACACGAAATATTACAGAAGGCACCTAAAATGAGTCAGGAGTACAAGGCTCTCCTCTCTCCGTAAACTCGTCCAGCTGCTGTACACGACACTTCCAAGCGTCCGCACGTCTATGCTTTCACAACAATAGCGAGTAGTAAAGGGACGCTCTCTACTGTTTAAAAACGACTTTCTTAAAACCCTCAAATCATGTTCTCTCCATTCCGTTAGTATAATGAGTCATTTACATGCAGTTTATTTCTCTGAGTCCCTCTGTCCTGATGTGAGCGTGTCTGTGCTATGGCAGGACTTTCCCCACAAAAGGGCATCAGCGCGCGTGGACCGACTGTACCGCCTCATTCACCATTCAGCTCACAACACTAACACAGCTCAACCAGCGCCAGAGAGAAACTACACGCCCTTCATAAACAACCCGAATATCTATTCAGTATTTGGCAAAAGCCTTCACTTCATTCAGGATGGGGATTTTAAGAAGGAATTTCAAATACCCCGAAAATATAGCCTAAGGCAAAGACATCCGGCTCTAAAAAAAAAAGAGGTTGAGTTATTGGTGATTCAACCCTGTTATTAATAAACAAATATATAATATTATATAATTATAAATTATATATATATATATATATATATATATATATATATATATAACACAATTTTAAAATAAATATAGGCTATAAAATAATTGAAAAAAATATTTTTAGGCTATTATTGTTACTATTATTGTTATTATTATTATTATTATATGGGAATTTGTATGACTAAACCACACCATTTGGTCTCAAGCCTGCCCCTATTAAGTGCAGCTTAATTCTGGCATTCTTGTTCATTTTGGCATCTGGTTAATTGTTTGTTTGTTTATTTATTTACTATTTTTATTATTTCCTGTAAAAATTCCCAAACCACACAAATCAATCTGCATACATTTGTAAAGCAGGCTAAATAATGCAAATACGATATGAAAAGTTTTTATTTTTATCTTTAAATTTTTTAATTGAAGAGCATAATATTTATTTAATTGGAATGTTTGTTTGAGATAGTTTCTTTTTCTCTGTTTAAGTTATTCATGTTTGTTCTCTTTTGTTTTCTTTGTCGTAATTTATTGACTCAATAAATATTATTACTTAAAAATAAAATAGTGTCTCTTTAAGACCCTAATTTGTACCCATATGTAAAGTTCCTCAAATGAAACCTCTTGACTGCTTCAGGAAAATGTGTCTGCATGCTGCCTTATCTGGAATATATACGAGCATTAACTATAGGAAACAAAGGGTCCATCTGTCCGCTCAATGAGAATAGTGCTTTGTCTGGGTAACTGCAGTCTGCCTAATATACTTTCCACAAATTGATGGCATCCAGCTTCATAAATCCAAGACAATCAGTCACCATGATTGTCAAGCAGTGGTTTATTGACCCTTTCACCCGTCAAGTAATACATTTATTGGAAGGCACATTACTGAAATACATATTTCATACAGTGGCTTATGCATGTTAGCAGGGTATGAATTTTTAATTTATGCTCAATAATTTAAAATGCCACAGTTCAATATCCAACTCAAAGATTCCTCTCACTGAAGTGAGTAAAAATCAATCAGAGCAAACAGAACTTACATTTACAATACAGACGTTTTGTGGTCTCTGTAATTACAATTCTTGTTTCTTTCTTTTTTATGCATCTGTTTGTATATTGGCAACCTTTAAAGAGGAAATAAGTACATTTAAAGAGCCCCTATCATGGATTTTTGAAAAAGACTGTTCATGTGGTGTGGAATATAGCTCTAAGGGAATGAAAATATCCTGCAAAGATTTATATCTGAAAGTGCACCGTATATAAAGTTATTGTCTTTCAAAAGTGAGAGTCGACTCCGAGTCTATGAAATTAATTGTTTTTGAAATGAGTCATTAGCTGTTCGTAGTGATGTAGATACGAAACATAAGCATATTGGTCGCGCCCAGTTGTGTGTGTAGACGGGAGTGTAAACTAGAAGTCTAGAACACAAATACTTCAGCTGAATAGCATTATGTCGAAAAGACGCTGTGTTCTACAATGCAAAGATAGTTCAGCCACTTTGTTTTCATTGCCCAGGGACGAGCATGTGAAGAATCGGTGGTTAGAGTTCATATTTGCAACGATACCACAACAGTATAGCCCGATTGTGTTCTCATCATTTTAATGACGAATCATTCAAAAACATAAATGAATTCAAATGTGGATTCGCAAGCCGGTTGTTCCTGAAGGAGGTCTCAGCAGCCAGTGTATATGGATCAGCTTCCTTCAGCTTCCGAATCACAACCTGTAAGTATTATTAATAATTGTTGCTTTTATGGGTTTTATAGCATCAGGGCGCGAGGTGGGAAGGTGCAATAAGTATGTGTGTGCGCGTGTATCTGTGTGTGTGTGTGTGTGTGTAAGTTACGCTCAGCCCAGCTTCAAGGTCTCCAATATCATTTTTTTTTTTAAATATGTGAAATGTTTGTCGCTGTTATTGGAGTTGTCAGAATAGAGCGTCTTGTATTACTGCAGTGCTTTTTTTTTGCAGTGCATCTGACCAATCACTGCCGATTAGAGTCACGCAAAGGAGTGATTTGGAAAAAGTCGGTGAGCAAATCAGGTAAAAATAAATGCATATAATAAGACAACAAAGTGTTTTTTGTCATTGCATTCATGTAAAACTGTTGTTGGGGACTCCCAGAACAATATTAGGAACATTTTAAATGCCATAATAGGTGCCCATTATAGGTGCCCATAATAGGAACAATTAAACAATGTAAGAGTCTTTCAGTCCAAGTTACAATAAGAAAACAGTATCCTTTTGAATTTGTGTAACTAGCCCATTCAGTTTCTTTATATGACCCTAATCTGACAGGTAATGAAGTCAGACCATTCGATTGACAAAAAATAATACAATAATTGAAAATGCAAGAGATTATATATTATAACAAACTCACGTTTTCACACTCCAGTCACTTTCGGCTTACACAAGAACACACAATGGGAAACACAGATGATATTTTCCAAGTCTTAGGAGATAGAAAAAAAAAAACACAGCAAAATATGGGCTCCAAGGGAATGGTACTCAGAGTTTGTGAAAGCAAAGTGGACACAGGGGTCTTGGCTCTGTGAAACTCAATCTACCATACAGTATGTGCATGAAAGTTAAATGAATAATTCTCTTAAAATTTTTAATTCTGACATCATTTTTAAGTTGTTTCAAACCTGAATGGGAAGGGACAGGCCTTTGTTCCTCAGCGGATGTACTGAAGCAAATATAGTGAGATTTCCCTTTCCTAATCAAGAATAAAGGAATAGAAATGGCTTCTTGTTTGGGTAGCCAGTGTGATAAAGCTGGCGCTGCTTAGGTGGCAAGCAGAAGGAATTTGACTGGGTGGAGTAAGGAAATGCCATACTGAAATTACCACACTTCAGGTTTTCTATACACTTAAATCTAGGAAAGGAAGTATTGTGACAGGGGTAAAATACTATTTTTTTCACTCATTAAAAGATAAATACACCAGCTAAATCAAAGTGTAGGTCATGTTGTGTTTTTAATTCATGTTGAAGTTCAGTCAGGGCACATCTGTGAGACAAACAGAGGGAAGGGCAAGGCCTCTAAAGGGCTGCTAACCACTACAAATAGCCTCAGCTGCTACCCAGCCCCATCTAAAACACTGAGTGCAACCCACAAGAAACAGAAAGACGAGGCCCATGCACTGTAAACACACACACACACACATTGTGTTTTCATGTTTTATGGAGACTTTCCATAGACATATCCTTACACTAACCCTACCTCTAAACTCATCACAGAATAAAACATCACTTGATTTATAAGCTATTTTTCTCATGGGGACCAAGAATTGTCCTCACAAAGACAAGGATTTCAGATATTGCCACCTCGGGGCATTTTGTCTCCATGTAGGGTTTACCAGGAGACAAAGACACACACTGACAAGTTAAAAAAAACCAGCACACATTTTTTTGGTGGATTTCCCCTACGAACCTTACTTAAGTTAACCTGAGACGTCTCTGGTCGACGCTTATGAATTTATCCTCTAGCACATCTCCCCAGTTGACGTCAGCTGAGTCGGACAGACGTCTCGCCCTTATGAACCTTTTAACTTGGGAACAAGATCTCTAGAGCTCCACTAGCCGGCTTCGCAGCAGTAACCGGACAGACTCCAAACACTGTCTTTGAATATGCTTTAAATCACAACCCAGACAATCTTGTAACAATTTCAGAGAATTGCCCTCAACAACAGTTTTTATAGAATAATAGCAGAATGGCAAATGTGACAAGATTCAATACATATTTTTTTTCCAATATGTGTGGTTCTATATATGTATTGTATACTAAAGCAAATTTGGATTTAATTCAACTTGTTCATGGAAACAGCTGGTTAAACATGTTTCCTAATTTATTATATTCAACACACACTAACTTTGGCCCAAGTGTTGGGGACATTTAGTTTTCAAAAGTATACACGTTAATCATTCAATTTCCATAACACTCTCTATAAAGTTAATTTATTTGCTTTATTGCGGCTGAATATCACGCCACGCAGTTAGATATCGGGCCAGCACATGTCTCACCCCCACGCATTAAGGAAAATGTTATGAAAATTAGTTTAATAAATGAATAGATTTGATCCTGCATGTGGATTCAAGCTGTGCATTGTGAATTTAACTGAGTATCGTGCTTAATGTCCGTTAGGGATGACTGTGCACAACGTACCACAATCTCTCTTACATTATAGCTTACATTTATACAATGCTACTCATCAGTACCAAACCACAAAAAGCAGTTAGTTTATCTTAAAATGGCAATAACAACACAATACAAAACAAAAACAAAAAACAAAAAAACAAAAAAAGAACATTTAACATCATGGAGTTACTGGCTGCCACTTGTGATTTTTGATTTTTGTTCGCAGATCCTTAAAGTTTCGGTTCTTTGGGGTCTCCAGAACTTCCTGTCTGCTCTGAGCTGCTGCCAGCGTCACTGTGCTGCTAACATGCTCCACATGTCACACTGGCAGTAAGTTTCTCTAGGCTCATCAGCTCCCTGGAGACGTTTCATTTCTAAAGTCAGCTGCAGCCCGTGTGATCTGGACCTCTCCATTGCCAACAAATCTACCCTCCCTCTTCTCCCTCTCTCCCAAGCAAACACATCCGAAATAAATCAATATAAACATACCACAAACTATACAGAAAGCTCATTAAATACATTTTAAAACGATTTGATTCAGGGACTCAATTTAAACAGTACTTTCATGAGAAATTAATAGATTGTCAATTAGACCACACACATCAATTTCAGCTGAAAAACAACCAAGAGTGTTTGTAACACTGTTCATTGGTGCCTAATATGATTGAAGTACAGCATGTCAGAGAGAAGAGCTTGGTGCTTAAAGCTGGTAAGCCTTAGACTTGTAATGTCTTCAAAAGGCGCAATGTCTCCCCCTAATGGACAATTATAAAAACATTACTCAATGCAGTGCACTGGTTGAACTTGAGATGTAAATACAGAACAATATGTCTCAGATTCATTGCCTAACGTATGAGCAAACCAAATCAGCAACAAACCACATTTTACAGCAATAAAAGGTCAAATAAAGCAGTAAGGCTGGCCATGCCATGGAGCGGAGAACAGGGCGCCAGTGTTTTTATGTTTTAGTGAGGTTTTCTCTCCAGTAAGGGAAAAAGCAGCTGTCCAGGAGAGAAAAAAGTCACAGACACATGACAGTCACATGTGAAAATATCACTCAAAACTCAGAACAGTAAACTATTGCCACACTAGACAGCCCAAACATGCTAGGGTTATAGGGTTATTTACAAGAAGAGTAAACCGAGCTTATTATGAATCAGACAGTTGTCATCCAGAAAATGCTTTCCATCTTAAAAAAAAAAAAAAAACTGCATGAACAATCCTATTTGAGCATCCATGGGGGTTGTTCAAGGGAAGCCTTGAACACAGCATGTTTATTTGTGTTATTTGTTCAGATCCTCTAACATTAGCCTACAACTAATGATGCCAATCTCCTTGGCATGCTGTACTACATGTTATATAACATTATATAGTAGAGGAGCTAAAGTTGTTACCTAAAAAGAAAGGGAGGTGAAGATTTAAAAATATCAGGATACCTAGAATTTCATCAATTATATTGTACCTTCATATAAAAACATCATCCTAATGATGTAATGATGACATCCTTTAATAGATCAAGTCTGCAATTTGCGTTGTTAACATTTCAATCTGAACAAATGTAAAGGTAAAGCAATATCCAGGTGTGTCAGTTATTCAGTCATCAAGCCCCAAAGGTTTAGATATACATAACCTTGGGTTAATGGTTGAGTCACTTCTGTCTCACTAAAACAGCTCACGCAAGATGAGTCAACTGGATGAGAGAAGTAAAGTCTTACTCAGTTTTGACACTTTGGACTTCACATTACAATTCTACTTTCTCTGACATCATGAGAAAGACTTCTGTACAAATGATGTGAATAGTAAGAGAAAATCTTGTTTTTCTGATGGAAAACAAGAGTAATCTAACAGTGAGTTAAGTTGGTCTAAAAGCAGTTTTGATGCAGTCGTCCTGGCATGCCATCTTATTATCAGAGTAAATGTAGTGCTCTTAGAAGAGCATTTAGAAGCCCATGAGAGGGAGTTCTCAAAATACACCAAGAAGTGTGTTAATGACATGGATGAAAATGCTCTCATGATGACAATGAGATTGGGTTGAATCTATTTATTTCACCAAAGTCACCTTTCAGAGGATGCACCAGAAGAGGAATGGTTTCCTCTTTCCATTGGTTCATGCCATGCATTTTTTTTATGTTGGACTGCTAAAGGTCAGGGCTCTAATAATTACAGCTGCAATACTATTACTATTATAGAACATTCAAAAAAAGACCTGAATTAAATACATTTCAATTGACTCAAATAATGTAAAATAACATGGTTTTTTTTTGGTCACAATAAGCAAGGCTAAGCTTCATGTGACATTTGAGGTAATTTTTTGAAAGAAATGAATACGTTTACTCAGCAAGGACATTAAACTGATCAAAATGTTACAAAACATTTTTCAAATTCCTTGCATCAATATTTTAAATAAGGCCACCCTTAAAAATATTCTTGTTTGCCGTAACCCGACCGACCCTGTCAATTTAGGGCCGACCCAATTTTTTATTTTTTTTTCCTTTTAGTCCGACCGACTTGCCGGTTGTAACCTGCGTTCAGACCGACCGATTTTTTTTTTAACTCTTCAAACTACTAATTCAAATTCAATAAAATAATATTAATTATATTTTAGTTAGTATTGTGAAAGTTGCTTGTGTCTACATAGCCTACAAACGTAGGCTACGTTCTTTCTTTTAAATAAAAACCCGTGGCGTCATAGTCATCCGATTATGTTTACACCATTGGTTTAACGTTACGCGTGTCAAACTATGGCTTGTACGTTTGCTCGTTTCATTCAGTGTTCCCGCTTGGTACCCGGTATTAAAAGGGCAACGGGGCTGAATATATATATATATAATAATAATAATATTAAACAATTTGTCTGTGATGCATTTTGCTATTCGCAGTCCAGAAGAGAGAGCGATCTCTCACTCGGAGCCACAGCGCGCGCAGCACGACAGCCCTGCTTAATGAGTGACAAGAACAGAACGTGGTTACACTTTAGATCTGTGATATTATTCTAATTGTATTTTAGATTTCCGCTTTCAAAGATTATAAAAAGATGATATTTGAGATGAAACCATTACATACGCATTCTGTCTAGCGCAACTTCCTTCCCTTCACAGCGTTGCGCTGTCATTTCTTCCTAAAACCCAAACGTACCGTCAGAATCAGCACGATCGGTGCACTCTGTACTGTTGCTAAACTGCGTACGCGTTCAATCATTAAAAGAGCTATTAAAAGCACAAAAGTCTGCGCAAGAGACGCTGTTCACGACGCGCGACGCGCGCTCCGAAATGCACTAAAACGAGACAAGAAAAGTAGGCTATAGCCTCATTTTGGGCTTCATGTGCACATCTAAACTATCAAATATGCATAAAATATAAAATGACCTGCTCTGAGATTCATTTAAACACAGTTTATGTCTTAATTGGACGTAAATAGTTGGAAGAAAATGATGGTGCATCTATTACAGTAGAGTTCTGCATTCGGTCTTAAAGGGGCAGTAGTCTAATAAACGTGACGATTGAGCCAGTAATGCGAATCAAACAACAAAAGGCTGATAAAAATCACTCACAGCTCTTGAATGAATATCTTAAACTTTAATAAGCATTAATCTAACTATGATAAACTATGCAGTGTCATTTTACATTTGATTAATAAATTAAATTTCTTTTCAGAGAGAGAAACAGACTTAACTGAAAAGTAGCTAATTTTAGACCTTCCTGAAATTAAAGCACTGTGTATATAGGTTAATTTGTATCTTTGTTTAATTGTATTCTTTGTTTGACCATGTGTTTGTACTTGTTTTTGCCTATCTCATGTATATATGCACAACAAATAGATATTTTATACATTTTGTGACTGGCCTAAAATTAACACCTAGCGGTGGATGCACAGTTTGAAGACCCAGTCAGTGACGTCACAATATGCATTTTTTTTTTTTTAAATTCACGATCACCATGACCAAAATTGTACTTTTTTTTTACACTGAATCTTGAAAAAAAAAAATATAGACCTACCTACCGACCCTTTTTTTTAAAAAAAATTGCTGTTACTGCAAACCAAAATATTTTTAAGGATGGCCTAAATGGTGTTTTATTTAAAGATTCCTGAATTTCAATTTAAATAATCCTGAAAAAAAATATTATTTCCACAAACATTATGCATCACTGTTTTCAACATTGATAATAATAAGAAATGTTTCTACAAAAGTCTGAATGCATATCAGAGTGATTGTGAAGGATCATGTGAGACTGAAGACTAGAGTAACCACTACTAAAAAAAACAAATCAGCTTTGCCATAATATATATATAAAGTACTATTTAAAAAAATAAATAATAAATACATAAAAATCACAAATATTACTGTTTTTACTGTATTTAAAAAAATCATATTAGAACCTTCTGATTAAGTATTTACATGTATCAAAAGTAAAAAAGTACTTTAATGCAAAGAACAAGAGTGGGAGAGTGCTGATAAAACAACTGTGCAAATGAGGAAAAACACAAGCATTCCATGCACTCCAGAGTTTGTCCTCACAGAGATGTGACAGTGCCCTAGACACAGTGCCGGAGCACAAAACTAGTTAATAAATGTTAACAAATACCAGACATTCTCAAAGTGTGAGGACACGCAAAGCAACTGACAATTGCTGACTCTGCTTTAAAGGGATTCAGGGCCAGAAATAAATTAAGATTGAAGATCATTGAACGCTCACTATCACAGTCCAGCCTAGGAATGGCCCTGGTGGCCGCAACTGACTGAAGGCAGATTATCTAAGAGAGTTCCAGAAAAGAGACATTTTAATCTTGTCATTGTGAAACAAAAATACTCAAATACTGGCTTAGGAGTACAGCCAGCATTAAAGCTCAACAGATCAGGGTGGGTAATATGAGGATTAATGCTATTTTTAGCTGCTAAGGGCGTTGTGAGGGAAACGTCAGAAGTTCATGGGTGCCAGTTTGGTGTCTGAAGTCACACTGAGCATGTTAGAACAGTATTGACACAAGGTCTTTGTTCATATGACATCTGTGTGTTACATACTTTAGCAGGCTGAGTCAATACTACAAGAGTGTTTTGCACAGATGTATAGTGTTGTTTTAGTGAGCCAGCTCTGTGATGTGAACACTATTACACATACAGGTAATGGTTTGGACCGCATCCAGCAGTGACGTACAGTGGTGTCTGTGTGAGACAGATGTGCTAGTCATCGCTTTTTAGAGCACAACCACAATGCTGTGCTCAACCCACATATAGTCGGACTGAGTTTCACGGACGAATAGAAAGACGGGCGAAAGGGCAGATTCCATCGAGTCCACAGGGTAAAAAACAATGAGAACTTCAAACTGTTTACAATTTCACTGTTTCCTCAGATCATTTCCTAGATTCACAGACCCATGAACACTCAGCAATGTTGGGGAATAACCAACTAACTGTAGTGTGACACTATCAACTACATTTTTAGAACAGTGAATGTGCAGTTCAGTTGTTTTCAAACCAATGTTGTTTTTTCAGTATAAGCTAAATAAATCCTGAAAAAAATAGTTTTCACAAAAATATTAAGCAGCACTGTTCTCTTTCAGTTCCGTCACGCACGCACCATCTGCTCCTCAGATTTCTCGGACTTCGCAAAGCGGCCATACTAAGCGTTTAGGTCTCGTTTTTCTAAAAATATTGGATTAGCATCAGCATTCTTAGCAAACTTAAAGGGTTAGTTCACCCAAAAATGAAAATTAAGTCATTAATTACTCACCCCCATGCTGTACCAACCCCGTAAGACCTTCGTTCGTCTTCGGAACACAAATGAAGATATTTTTGATTAAATTTGAGAGCTGTATAACTACCACATTGGCTCCTAAGGGACTGCCTCTTGACGGCCCAGAAAGTCAATGAAGAAAATGTTTAAATATCCCAAGTGACTACCGTGGCTCAACTATATGTTTATCAAGCGACGCGAATACTTTTTGTGCGAAAAAACAAACAAAAATAACGAGTTTATTCGACTATTTTTTTCTTCCTTGTAGGCCAGAACGAGACTTGCTTATAGATTTCCACGACGCATGCGCGAGAATTGCGATCTGAAGTAGTGTAAGCTGGTGTACGCAGATCGCAAATCTCGCGCATGCGTCGTGGAAATCTATAAGGAAGTCTCTTTCTGGCCTACAAGGAAGAAAAAAATAGTCGAATAAACTCGTTATTTTTGTTTGTTTTTTCGCACAAAAAGTATTCGCGTCGCTTGATAAACATATAGTTGAGCCACGGTAGTCACTTGGGATATTTAAACATTTTCTTCATTGACTTTCTGGGCCGTCAAGAGGCAGTCCCTTAGGAGCCAATGTGGTAGTTATACAGCTCTCAAATTTAATCAAAAATATCTTCATTTGTGTTCCGAAGACGAACGAAGGTCTTACAGCATGGGGGTGAGTAATTAATGACTTAATTTTCATTTTTGGGTGAACTAACCCTTTAACATTAGCTCTTTAACCACCAGGACTGCAGACAGTCTCTGCAAACGTAACTAAATTGACCAATAAACAAATATTGAATAATTTACTGTGTAAAAATCAAGTAAAATTTAAAAAACAAAGAGTCAATAAAATATACTGGGAATTTCCAAGTAAACTTAACTTAAAGATTTCTAATTAAAGTTACTGATAATTATGTTTAGGTTTTACTTAGTAAATCTTTGTAAATTCACTAGCCTTTTCTGAGTAAGAATACTTTCCAAGATTTTTTCAAGAAAATCCTTCTCCAAATTGTTTTTCAGTGTGCTTTAGCTTCTGACGTTCTCCCGCCTAGCGGTCAGGAGCTGCGGCCTACACAGAGCTTATTGAAGTGCTTTCTAACGCTACAGAGAAGCTCGCTATCGACTGACAAGCCCCGAGAGTCACAATCGTCTAAACTCGACGAAAGATTTGTAAGTGGCCCTAATTCTAGGCCAGAGTGGAGAAAGCTGCCCTTTTTCAGTGATCTGCATTACTAGATCTCCAGATCCTCGAAACAGGCTTTTTCTGCTCATCTGACAAATGCGGCAGCCATCGACTTCACCAACCTTGTTGGTTCTGTGGATCAGGGCTATTCTGCCATACCAGCGGTCAAGGACACGTTGGCTAATCACCTTTCTCCGCCGTCTGCTTTGTCGAGGAAATCTCGCCCCCTCCTTCCTTCTAAAAGTGTGTGCAGGACTACTTCCACCCTTATCGGAAAGTCCTACATGGCAGCTGGTCAGGCAGGCATGGCCCTCTATGGCCATCCTCCAAGCCTAATAGGCAAATGTTTTGAAGGAGATGGATGAAGGATCCGGAGTTATGCCAGAACCTGTCAAAGAACTTCGTTAGAGCTTTTGTTAGACCGCTTCAGCTCAAGACGCCTATGAGGTCGCTGGCGGGGAAAAGGGCGGGGGCAGTTGCTGAAGAGTGCCACCTATTGCTCAATCTCACAGAGATCTGCGACAAAGAAAAGGTTTTCCTTCTGGACACCCCAGTGGCTCAGTCTGGACTGTTTGAGGAGGCAGTCAACACTGTAGTTGACAAGTTTCGGGCCGGAAAATCCCAGTCGGCTGCCTTCAGGCTGTTTATGCCCAGGACGGTTAGGGAATCTTCTAATCCCTCCCCATCTCAACCCAGAGAACGTCCTTCTCATAGGATGGATTTCACTGCTAAGGAGGAGTGACTCGGCTCATCCCCCACCAGCTACGGTTTGGATCGCTAGTTTCACATCGTTCCTGACCCTCAGGTCAGAAAAAGGAGAGCTTCCCCCGATTTACAAGGTTGGGACAGACCGCGCAAGCGTTTCTGCCCACCTCTCACTTGCTCTCCTTCCCTAACCTTGCCACTTTTGCCACCCAGCGTGTTTTGAAGTGCAGTTCCTATTCAACCTCGTTCAAACTGGCGCAGGAGTAAGGAAATGCGTTAAGCTTTCTACCCTCGCCTCCAACACGTTTGATACCTGCCGCTCGCATCCTCGGAGGCACTTTGTTTTCCTCAGGAGCAGGCAGACCCTGTAATACTGATCTAGGTAGTGGTACCTCCCATTACGTTTTAGGGTGTCAATTGCTCTTCAACAGGCTCTTCGACTGTTGAAGGTGTTGCGCGTTTACTTTCGTACCCTTTCAATTTGGAGGGACCCTCTCTTCCTTCGGAAAGGGCCTCGGCATGGGTGCAGTTTTCCGTCGCCAATTGATTACGATGGATGCCTCTCTGACCAGCTGGAGTGTGGTTTTCGAGTGCGAGAGCCCTTTCCACTAGAAGACTGTATTTCTCCAAGTGGAGGGGTTTGTGAGTCATGGTTTTCGGCACACGATAGGGACCCAGTCAGCTGCCCAGTGGGTTCACTGCTGGAATTCCTACAGGAGAGGTTTGCCTCTGGAGCGGCCGCTCCTACTCTGAGAGTATGCATTGCTGCTATTTGCCATTCATAGAGAGTCGGATGAGATCCCCCAGGCTAAACTGAGGTTAGTCACAGTTTTTATGCGTGGGGTTAGGCACCTGAGACCAGCATGCTCCCCTGCAATTCCCACTTGGGACCTGTCAGTCATCCTGGAGGCCTTGATGGAGACTCCCTATGAGCCCTTGGAGTCAGCTCCGGAGTGGATTCTGACTCTGTCAAGAGCCGCGTTTCCACCACAGGAACTTTCCACAGGAACTAGGAACTTTGGGGTGGTACTCGGTGTGTTTACACCATAGGAACCAGGGTCTAAATGAAGTTCCAGGTAAAAGTTTGTTTAAAAAGCATTCCAAGGATCAGCCAAATTTCCACGTGCATCATCAAAAGCGGTCGTTAAGAAAAGAGCTGAGCTGAATTTTTGTGCCATTTAGTGGTTTAAAAGTGTGAATGAAGTCGAATGCATCTTCTAGCCTGGTGCGCCTTTAGCTCCATGAACCCTAATAATTAGCGGTTATTTTTTTATTTTTCAAAGTTGAACAAAATGGATGAAGCTGTTTTTGTGTCAGGGAATAATCAACTCACTGTCCTCTCACTCCCACATAAAATCTTTGTGAATCATTGATCATCTACAAATGCATTCACCAAATCAAATCAAACTTCCTAGCATACAAAATACATAAAAATGCTTATTTGGTGCTCAAGAAACATTTCTTATTATTATCAATGTTGAAAACAATTGTGCTGCTATTTTTTTAACTGTGATATGTTTTTTTAAGGATTTCTATTCTCTAACTTGTGTGCCTTAAAAAGCTGCTCTGATTGTGAAAATAAATTAAGCATATATCATCTGATTTATATTTAAAAAGATACTGCCCCCTTATATACTTTGAAGTTATATGCAAGTGCCAAACTAAAAGCTTTTCAAAAGGTTAGCTTAGCATTACTGCAGTTGAACTGCTTTATACAGTTTCAAAGTATTTTCCTTACTGACACTCTCACACACTAAAATGTTTAAGAGGATGGAGTTTATGAAAAAGCATCCACTTTGAGGATTAACTCTCTTATGACACAAACACAAGCAACTCCCATGTGGTTGTTGTTATAACAGTGACCACTTCAGGGCTGTGTGTGGGCATGCCATTGCCAAAGAGTGAGTGACTCACGTCCTTTGTTCTAGACAGACAGGTACGCATGAATGAAGTAAATCCCCTTAATCTGAACCCAGTTGATTAAGAAACAGTTAATGACGTTAACAAAAGTCTTGGCCTCTATATTGTCTCATCCCTCTCTGTCTGGAAGATGTTTCCTCAAGCTAACTCTCAGCCTTCTAAAAAGAGCAAGGTTAAGCATTATGTAATGCTAGAGTCATTTAGATAATGAAACCCTGCCTGTAAATGAAAAAAAGTCTAATTCTTCAACATATCAATCTGAATTAGGTTCTGTTTTTTTTTGTTGTTGTTTTTTTTACTGTAGCAGCAAGAAGCTGCTGGAGGCAGAGTAAAACCCAACATATGGCAATCATTTCAGCATTAGTCTGCACGTACATTTAACTGTCCGGGTGTTGATGCACGTTTTGGAAGCGACGACAAATTGAATTAAACGTGTCTTGCTAACAAGTGACATGTTTTATTATTAACATTAAACTACATTATTACATTATTACAACTACAAAACTTATCAGACCACTTATGAGTGCACATTCACATAGTTACATATGTCTTGAAACATTAAACAAAAGTGATCTCTCGCGCATCTACGTCGCGCATTGTTTACACAGAGATTTCGGAAGATTTACCTTTCACTAAACATATTTATATCGAAATCGTCTTCCATGTTAAGTGAAAGGTAACACATCCGAAATCTCTGTGTAAACAAAGTGTGACGTAGACGCACGAGATATCACTTCCGGCGTAACGTCTGGAGACGGTTCAGTTCGGTTCAGTTGGACATCTGATTCAGATCAGTTCGACGGCTGTTAACAAGAGGTAAAAACTATATAAATACTGTTCGTTTTCTCACACAAACCGCTTGTTTTGTGTCTTAGGCCCTCAGTGTGTACTTACATTCACGAGTCATTAAATCATGTTTAATTTTGTTTTCTCTGTGCATGCTCTTTGAGGTGGACCCCCTAAAACTGCATTATATGACTGACAGACAACAACGGTTTGACCGAAAAATGTCAAAATTGAAAATGCTGTGGAAACAAAGACACCTACATCTTGGATGCCCTTGAGGTAAGCTAAAACATATCAAAATTTAATTTCAAAGTGAACTATCCCTTTAAACTGAATTGAAGACGCACCACAACAAAAGACAAAACGATCCCACTGAGAGAGAAAAACATTAATCTAACAGAAATTAAACAGTCATTTCATTTCTGAAATTAAATGAAACATCGATTTCTGTGGTTGTGAAGTAATTCAGAGATACAAGTAATCTGCCTAACAAGCAAAAACATGTCCAATTGTATGAATAATGCCCATGTCAGCTCTGCACAAGTGAGATAAGATAAAAGTGGACTGGACTTGATCTTGATGTCCTTGATCACAAGATCCTGTGTTGGGTCCTCCTGAACTATTTTACATCCTACTGTTGGTGAACATCTATTTATTTTTAAGACAAAAACATCCCAATACTTAAGGGGGTTATCAGCAAAGTCAATGTCAACTAAATACTGTGCCTGTTTTCAATATCCGCAATGTGTAGCTACTGTATAGGAGTGTTTTACAGCCGCTCTTAATATTTTGTATGCAATTACTTGAGAAGTAATTTACTTGGTGTAATCTAATTACTTTGACTTTGTTAAAGTAAAGTAAGGGATTTTACTCTTCTTAATTCATAAAAAATTACTTCTGATGTAATTTCATTAAATACTCAATGGACAATACAAGGATTCTTTCTAAAACAATAGGTAAGTTTTTAATGTAACTTTCTGCCATTACACACTTTGGTAAGTTGAAGAATAATTTATGAAATTGTATTGTTTATCTGAAAGAAACAAAAGTGCAGCTTTGTGACTGCCCTTGTATTGTACAACTAGTCAAGGTTGATTTAGAAAGGGATTTAGAAAGTAATTGGTAATAAGTAAAGCAATACTTTTAGAGAGTAATTAGTATAGTAATCTAATTTGAAGATGTAATTATAGTATAAGTAATGTTTATTAAATACTTTTTAGAGTAACTTACCACTCTAAAAAAGTACATAAACATGGTAAGGATGGCCATTGACACAAATGAACAATTCAATGAACAATTAGTGATTCTACTCTATTCCAATATCAATTCAATTAGATTCGATATACTGTAGATTAATTTGGATAGCAGGTACAGTTCCTCAAGAAGAAAAAAAAATCATGGAACCATGTCTGTTGGTATAGGTCAGGATATCTTACGGTATCTTTCAACATACCTTCTGATGTTCATTCATGATGTGTATTTAATGCTATAACTGGTAGTAACGCTGAAGAGACGGTCAGTTTAATGACCGCTCCGCTCTGCCGCAATCCTTGAACTGAGGAGGCTACAGAGATCGGTCACACCACATTAAAGAGCAGGAAATAGTGTTTGAATTTCATAACAAAATGAACAGAAATGGTTTGCATACAAAAAGTAAAAAAGCACAAGGCTTGATATGACTGCATGGTGTGCGACCGACAAATAATGTTTAGTGAAGTTGTTCTTGTATCAACTGAAAACAGCATAGACTAAAATACCTAGTACATGACATTAACTGCAACATACTGTATTCTGTCACCTGTTAAAATCGTATGTCATTATAGAAATATTCTTGTTTGTGTGAGGGGTGAGATGTGTCAATGGAAAGCTATGTAACCCACCCCTTAAAACATCAAATTATGCATCTTTGGGATTTGTATCATACTGTAATTAAACCCTGTAAATTTGGCTATGAATTATACAGGAAACACAGTTAAAAAGTATAAAACCATGATATAACTCCTGCATGGTTTATGGAAATGTGAATAATAGGCAGCAAAACAAAACTATAGAATGGGATTGTCATTTGACGTCAATAATTATTCGCTGGAATGCCTTGGTTGTAAAGTTTCTAACACTCCCTCTTATGGTCTCTCTACCATTTTTTCTTTCACAACACAATCACAGGATGTTTGTCCTCATTATTAGAGGTTTTTGCCAATTATGCTTCTTGGGTTCAGTTCAAAAAACAATTCTAAGCAAAGCAAACAAAGATAAAAAAAAAAAAAAAAGCTGTTGTCACTGACACTAAACCATCCCCTCTCTTTTATATACCGAATTCAAGCAAAGCTCAATACGCCTCTTCTAAGCTCTCACGGTTCAGCCTGGCATACTAACTAAGAGCGAGGAACCTATGACATCAGAGCGTGGATGATTATCCTCCTCTACTACGGTTCCTCTTAACAGGGCTTTCTGCCACAGACCTTCGTTTAAATCCAAAAGCATGTGCTCCTGTTTGGGCCCCCGTGCTGAAAGATTCCCCATTGTTCTCTGGGGCCTGGTAGTGCTGCTAACATGCTGAAGGGGAAGTTTTGCATTTCTTCAAGATATCAACTCCTTCATAGCTTTCTTCCTCATTCTGAACATGGCTAAGGCACCACATAAGTGCAATGTGTGACCTTACAAGTCCTAGGAAAGCCAAATATATGAGTGGAATTAAGAATCTTCAGCTAAAGATATAAGTGTGCACAAAGAATCATCTGTATTATTACGCATCTAACATGAACCACAGCAAGGAATATTTTAATATAGTAGCTGGTAGACTACTGTGCAAAAGTTTGGGGTTGGTAAGAATTTTGTTTTGTTTTTGAAAGGCGTATACTATCCTTACCAAGGCTGCATTTATTTGATATTGTGAGGTACTATTTTATGTATTCCTGTGATGGCAAAGCTGAATTTCTGAATTACTCCAGTCTTCAGTGTCACATGATCCTTCTAATCATTATAATAGGATGAGTTGATGCCTTTACTATTATTATAGATGTTGAAAACAGTTGTGCTGCTTAATATTTCTGTGGATATTGTGGTGTGTGTTTTATCAGGAATACTTTGATTAATAGAAAGTTCACAAGAACAGCATTTATTTGAAAAAAAATATATATATATTGTAACATTATAGATGCATTTACAGTTAATGCATCCTTGCTGATTAAAAGTATTAATAAAAACACATGACTTTCAAAAGTTTGGTTTGGCTTACAACTTACACAAGATTCCATTTCAAATAAATGCTGTTCTTTTGAACTTTTTATTCATCAAATAATCAAAAAATGCACTGTTTTATATGTATGACAACATGTCATGTATTTTTTTCAATTTATTTTTTTCAAAAACATGTATTTTTTAATATATATACTGCATGTGTATTTATATAATATAATATAACTTACTTATATAAAATATATTTTTTAAAGAGAGCAATCATCTTGGAGAATCCAGTACAGAATGAATTAAGCAGAGTTCTGTTAAAGAAAGTGTGGGTGGAAGGGTGTGTCTGGTGGTATGTAGCCTACATCACTTTTAACTTCATTCAGGGAAATCTAAATGTGGCAGAATCCCTTGCTGTGGTTTTAATGGACCATGTTGTAAGCAAACCAAAAAAAAAAAAAAAATGCAAACTAGGCAAATCTAAAAATGACAGTGTGATTAAATTGATATAAAATAACCCAAGAAAGATGCCTTTTGCATCAGTTTTGACGATTAAAAAAGTGCACTGCAAAGGTTTAATGTTTGTTGGAGACTTGGCATATAACAAAGGCATTACACAAAATCTATGAGCCAATGTTTCTATTACTGCTTTAAGTCTACTTAACTGATCCAGCAATCTTCCTTCCCTCTATCGGTCAGTATAATTGCTTCACCTGAGCTTTGACACAGCCTGCTGCAGTATTACAGCAAACTGGGGCAAGATATTGCAAAGTTCAATCAGATCAACCATCTATGAGTGTGTATGCAAAGGTAAAAAGATCTCTTTAAAAAGAGTTTCATTAGGCCTCATTGATTTCCAATCAACAGCCACATTGAAGATATCAAACAGAATACATCTTATCCACTCAGGGGGTAATATGATGTCAGTGGGGAACTGGGATGCCTTAAAGGCTTTTCAAAGCACACAATGACTTGAGTAAAGTCACATGTATCTTGAATGAGGCACTGAATTAGAAACCTGCATTTGGTGCCTAAATGATACTGATAGGGGCTAGGCAAATCTTATTAATGAAAAATGCAAACTCCGATTAGTGCGGTTAAAGAAACAGAACATCGTTCGCTGATAAAAAAAAGAACTATTTAACACACACGGGTGAGAATGAATGACAGAATTTAACATTTTCTGTGAACTTTCCCTTTAACTTTAATTGAGCTTCTAACTCTCAGACAGAAATTTTATAATACTTTTATGAATAAAAATCTTGAATGTGGACTGAGAAGACTATAAACCAGTGGTTCTCAAACTTTTTTTCAACTCTAAGGACACCGAATAATATTCGAAGGCCCCCTAGCCATAGGTTTTTATTTTTCTGAAAATATATTTTAATGGTTATTCACAGTTTATTTACATTAAAAAAGTAACTACAATAATTTTAATTAAATTTCAGAATTCCAACATTTTTAGGAGATGAATATTCTGCAGGGTCCCCACTCTTTTTATACAAAATTATAATTTGTATACACAATTTTTACACTATAAAATATTTTAGAGCTTGGCTAACAGAATAAACAGTATATTTATTATAAATAAATTGCCCATACACTCTAAAAAAATGCTGGGTTGTTTTAACCCAACTTTGGGTCAAATATGGACAAACCCAGGCACTGGGTTACATTTTTTTATTAAATTTTTAACCCAACGTTTGTGTTTGTCCATATTTGACCCAAAGTTGGTTTAAAACAACCCAGCATTTTTAGAGTGTAGGTATACGATTTAGATTATAGATTATGTTTTAGATCATTTTAATGTTTATATCTTAGTTTAAAAATGTTATTTTGAGGCCTCTTGAGAACCACTGCTATAAACAACCAATGAAAAAAAAGCTGACACAGTCCATGTGACTTTTTCTGATCATTCAGGACAAGATCTGCCTAAGATTTAAGATCCCTGAATGTCAAATCAACAAGGATTTAAAACCTCCTGCACAACTAAAATGTAAACATATAGTCACCACAGCAGAATGAAGACTAAGTAAGGTCCCAACTCCCAAGTCAAACAAGGAATTCAGGCACAGCAGCCCAGAGCTGCCACTCTACACATCCAACAGCCACATTCTGAACCAACCATGCTTCTTTCCATCTCACCACAGCAGGCTACGTATAAAAATAATTAGGGGTTAGACAGAGTTCTCTTTTAACTCAACCTACTCTGGGATAATCATATACAGATGCCATTTAGCCCTTTCCCCGCATGGAAGAAGGGATACTGCAGTGTTTGATAAGATACTGGGGGTCAATGACAAAAAAGTATCACAAAATTATAAAAAGGAGAAATATCTAGTATAAAACATGTCAAGTTTTTGTTAATGTAATATGTTTGCTTCACACATTTTTGAAAAAAAAAAAATTCATTCCCTATTGGGAAAAGACTCCTTAAAATCTTTTATTCCCTATTGTGATGTACAATATATCAAAGTGAAACAGCTTATCGAACTACTGTAAACAAAATGTAGGCTAGAACTTGATTTTGTCCATTGGAATTTCATTGGATTGTTTAGTGATGTCATGTTAGTGACAGTTTGATCCCACCCTCATGCCAGTAAACACATCATAGAAGAGATGCTGTTGAAAGGGGGATAGGAAATTAATAATGCAACAATAGCCTACATAAAATAAGAATAGTCAATTTTAATTATATGGTGACGTACCTATCAAATCATTAAAGGTAAAAAAAAAATGTTTGTTTTTTAGATTTATTGTTTTGAATTTAATATTAGGCTATTTAAACTTCAATCAGTCAAGAGGTCAGGTTTAAAGTGTATTATAAAATGGCCTCCTATGTTTTGGTTACGCCACACTGACAAATGTTTTTCATATCAATGATAACTTAAAACAAACTTTCTTAAACAAACATTTTTTACTTAAAGCCCCACAATAAGCCGGACAAAACAGAACTTTACTCAGGCACTGCTTCATTTATTCTGACTACTCTGATTGAATACCGTTACCTTTAGGCTATAAATGACTCCTTTATCAATGGATACAAGCAACATATTAGCTAATTGGTGTTCGTAAATGTTAATATTTAGGAAAAGTAAACGGCCGACAGTACACCCAACACATAGAGTCCAGCTGAGCCTCTGGACACAGCGAGTTATCACCGTTTCTTACCTGCGGGGTCTCCATGAAAACACTTTGTCTGAACTTTCCACGTCGGATCTCCATCTCCAGCGCGGAGCCCCGAGCGACAGTCGCTCTCGCTGTCTGATTTCGGCAAAACATTCGCGATTTTTAGTTGATCCTTCACTCCAAAACAACGCTGTTTATTCTCATAGACCTGAGACCAAACCTCAGTTTGGAGACGCTCCACGTTGCAACGGATCACTGTCACAGTCACGTTCGTTCATGTAAGATGACGTGCCTCGATCCCTCTATTTTCTGTTAAAAAACTGTAACAGCAAAAACGGATGATCGCAAGCTTCTCTGCTGCTCTCACTCGTACTTTAATCTCGCATCTACAAAGTGTGATTGAATTCCCAGAGCCAGGTTTTTTTTTTTTTTTTCCGAGATTGTGAGCCAGGTAAAACAGCGTCCTCTGTCGGCGGATAAGCGTTAGGCTATTTCAACAAAACAGGCTTATGAAACAAGCTACATTTAAAACTTTGATAGCTTTACAGTCTATGGCTGATACATAGTTACCTTGACTCGACAAAATGGAACATGGGAATCACGTAAATTCATGTGATTCAGTATCAGAAAACTCACATTGTCTACTAAAATGGGGACTGGATTAAACAAAACATGTAGGATGAGGCCTGTTCCATCTGCTTAGAAAATGTGACTACAGTCCAAAATCTTATTGGGGATTACAGTGACTTGAATTAAACCTAACAATTCAGTCGAGGCTAAAGCGGTTCCATGTCAGGGCCTACAATTTAAGTTCATCCTGCATATTGGTTCAATGAATCAAGATTGGATGTGCACGCTTCGCTATTCTAAAGCAACCCTAAAGGTCGATCATGGATCAAATCCACTATGGCAGACAGCACATATTTTGTGGATTTGAGACATGGTGTTTTCTTCAGTGCATAACTTACATGTCACAGGTTTATTCTCCATCTGTAAAAATGAGAAAGTCATGCAAATATGTCCATGATGTGCAAATGCTCGCCAAACAGCTCTATAGAATAGGGTCGCAATAATTTGAAAATATTTCAGATATTTCTAAAATAAATATATCTTGCTAAAACATTTGTTGTTGGAAATTAATTTTTAAACCTAAAAGTAAGTGTAATTTTATGATAGCTAGCAGTAACTGTTAAGGGATTATTGTTATGTGGTAAGTCATTGGCCTATAAATACTGTAACTGTAAGCCTATAATTACTAAGCAGATGAGTTAATGTGTTGTGAATAGACAAAAAGTTCTAAACGTTGTACAACAATGGGCATATGATAATGTTCAGAGAGCAAAACAAAATCACAATTCTCTTTCAAAAATGCCAAGAAATTATTAAGTAGACTAAAAAGGGGAAAACACTTAAAACACACTGATATGTTGATATAGGCATAGATTTGTTTCATGTTGTGTGTCGTGTCATGTATCATGTACTTCACTGAGATTTCACTCTGTGTGAAACTTCAAAAAGCAGCTGTTATACTTCAATCACATCATTTTGGGTGTTTCTGCGCACCCAGGAACCCTGCATCTTCCCTTCTTCTCACACATTATTTACAAGTGTAAGGTATTGTCCAAGCGGACATCCTGGTTAGGTATAGGGTTGGGTCCCTGCTTCATCCTCTTCTCCTCATACTGTTGGGAAATCCTACCACTTGTGTGTGCATGGGACCTTAATGGTTTTCTTAATGGTTACATTTGACTGCATGCAGCTGAGTAACTTGAACGTAGGCTGTTTTGTTCCTAGAAGGACCCATGTTCTTTTCAGATCAATGGAATTTCCTGGCAAGGGATTAAAGCAAGAGCACCAGTGGAACTGAGCTAAACCAGTTGAAAACAGCTTGAAATGTCTATTATTTTGTACTGGTTCTGTCAGCCATTCCCACTTGCCTCTATATCCGAAAGCTTGGGTGGATGGACAACTTTCAGTATTAAAAAATTGTGTGGAATGCCATCTGATCCAGCAAGGGCCAATATTTTGTAACCCAATTTTAGCCTACTGTAAAACCCTCAAACTTTAAGCTTTCAGAACTATATTTTAAAACGTTCAGGTCAGGCTTTGGTAAGTCACCATCTTTTGTCATAACTTTACTTTTCTAATTCTTTTTATTTCTAAATCTTCATCTTCTACGTTGTAAGGTGTATTATCTATTCAGATCTTGTCTTAAAACTCATCTTTTCTCTTTGGAATATGTAATTTTGTCTGTTTTTTTATTCAGTGAATTTTTTGCTCCAGTTTTCATAATTTTTTTTTTCATTAATTTTTTTTTTCTCTGTTTTTTTTTTTTTTTTTTTTTTTTGCTTAATTTCTGTGCATTGATTACTATACAGCACTTTGGTCGGACTGCAGCCATTTTTAAATGCATGTGCTCAAGAAATAAACCAACTTGAACTTGAACTGTTGTGATGAAGGTGAGAACTGACAATTTTACGCCAAGACTGCCACCTGGTGTTTAAAGTGTAAATTGCATATTTGAATTTTCACGAAGATATCTTCTCACATTCATGCAGGGCCGTATTAAGACAGGGTGGTGCCCATGGGCACTTTACCTCAAAAGGCCCCCTATATTTAAATATGTCAATTCAAAATGTACATCAATTAATTGACAGCGTCAATTCACATTTGCCTAACGTAAATAATAATACATCTATCAGCTTTCTTACCTTTACAGGCATGAATATGGGTCAGGGTGAAAAAAGTGAGAAGGTTTTAGGGGGGTCCGGGGGCATGCTCCCCCGCAAGAAAATGTTAAATATTCCATATTTTAATGCATCAATCTGATGCATTTTGAGATGCATTTTTTGCCAGCCTGGGGAGAGCTGGAGAAACTTAACTTCAGCCATGAGTCAAATATATTATGGCCTCCGTAGGCTATCGAATTATACCGATCCAATACCAGCTCAATTTCTACTCTGTGTTGAACTGATAATGACTATTTTGTATTAAACATAATCTACTTAATACAGACAACTTCATTATAAAGAAAAACAACAAATAAAAAATCAATCAATAAATATGATCATAAATGACAAAAAAAATCTATTATAAACTAGATTAGTGGGTAACTCAGCAGTAAAATTTAGTCTAAAATAATCATAAGTGCACAATATTTGTATAAAATCTGAACATTTAGTGAAAAAAAAAACATTATTTAGTGGGGAACAAATAAGAGACACTAAATCTGTTAAAAGGTTTTCATGTACACCACACATCATTCCTGTTCCCCTAAAACTGGCGGGCAATGCTCAGAGAATTCAGGGTCTGTATAAAACCCTCACAGTTCTCCACGTCATCCATTTCCACAGCATCGTCATCCACGTCATCCATTTACCCCACCCAGTCTTTGAAAAAAACATCTGCAATTTCTGCATTCAGCAATTGTAAAAGGTACACAGTTCTATTACAGCCTGAGGCAGTTTTTTGACATTCACCACACCTAAAACAAGAACAGATGTACAGTATGATCATAATGAACATGTTTATATTTAACAAATATAATATTTAACTTGTACTTATAATAGTACAAGTGTTGATTCAAGGCCAATACAGAAATAAAACAATTGATTGTGGTTTGCAGTAGGTGGTATGCCATACGGAAGCGTTTGCCATTGAAACTGCTTTATAACGCACCAGTGGGGCTCGACAGCCATTATCAAACGGGTTGGCGCGTATGGTTGGGTTGCGCGTGATCGTGATTAGGTCTCTGTAGGGGGGTGACTCTGGGACGCCAGAGTCACTGTTGAGCCCTCTTGAGGTGTCGTGGGCTAGTCGACGAAACACTGAGGATGGAAGGTGCCCACTTGAAGGCCACTGGAAATCATTAAAAACTTACTCTCCAGCCAAGCATAATGGGCCCGGTGTCTAAATTCTAGACTGGTCACCACATCCCTCAAGGCTGTACATGTTAATGACAGGGTAAGGTCGGCGGCATCTCCTTCTGAGAGGATCACCTCTAAACAAACCTCCTCCAAAACACTTTTTGGCATCTGAAGGCCAAATCAAATTTAGAAATGAACAATCCATATATGAACACAATTATTCATTTATTTATTTTTTTTAAGGTTACCTGTAAAAGCAAGGAAGTGCCTGGATCCTTGTTGAATAGATTAAATTACATATTGAGAAATTATATTTCCCCAGCAAACATGCTCAATGAATAACACATTTGCAAAATACAGCAGTGTTGTAGTACTCGAGACTCTGACTCGTCTCGGACTCGGTCTCGAGACCATATTGTGCATTTGGACTCGGAATCGACTCGTACTCGAACATTTTTTTTTTTAGGACTCGGAATTATTCCCGAGTCCACTCGAGTTCAATTCAAAAATATTTTTCATGATTATTAATGTATGTTAATAAAATATTTCTTTAAATTGATTGACACGCCCAGTGATTGGTGATTTTTAGTGTGCAACTGCGCATGACAAATTGTAATAAAATTACTTTTAACACCACCTACTATGTGGCCTTTTTACCCTAAACTGATCATATTTTTTAAACTCTAAGTAAATTTAAAAGTAAATTAGGTAATCAACCCTCACTGGTCTCGGTCTCGACTCGGACTCAACTGTCTCTGGTCTCGGACTCGACTCTCTATGGACTCGGTCTTGACTCGGACTCGACTCTCTCTGGTCTCGGTCTCGACTACAACACTGAAATACAGTATAATGCTCTCTATAGTGATGCTTCAAATACATTCCAAGGACTCAGGACGAGTCTCTAGCTTGCGGTGCTTCTCTCTGCCCTCTTAGTGTATGCATGTTCCTTAAAAACAAGGAAATTCTTAAAATGAAGGACTATGGTGAACTTATATCTACAGTTTAATGTTGTTTAAAAAGGTACACTTGACACTGTAACAATAAATTACTCAGAATTCTTGAATTGACACTTACTTGCATGACTTGTTCAAGTTTCTGTTTCCTTGGAATGCGGAAAACTGACTGAAGTTTCCCCATAACCACAGCCTTTGCCATGTCTGTCCAGTGAGCAAACTTTCTACCATGCCTGCAAACAGGGACAATAATGATATATACTGTATAAATATAAACTGAAATAACTTTTGTGAACATGTGCAGGTAGGGGCAGAATGGCAATAAATAAATAAATATTATATGTGTGCAGCAGACTTTGTGAAAATATTTGTCTATTTTTGTCATTCCTATGGCCACGACTATTCACTAGTATACCATTTTGAACAATCCCAAACCACATTATTAAAACTTATTAAAACACTGACCTGATGCACCCCATATTTTCCGGAAAATCTTGTCGTAGCTGTGCTGTGTTTGCATTTCACTATGCAAGCGTGAAATGAGGTCCAGTTTTGATCCAACTGTGTCCAGACCACATTCCTTGCACAGTTTACGAACAACATCAACCTGATCAAAGTAGGATTAGGAAAATACATTTTGATGTGCCCCCAAACAAATGCATGTGAAACTAAACAAAAACATATTTGAAATACATTATACAAAACAAATACCTTTTGGTTCATGAACTCCTCCATCAATCTATCTTCTGTAACATGGTAGACTTGGGACTCTTCAGACACCTTAGGAGTCTTAATCTTTCCAAATTCTGTGTTGAGCACCTCATTGGAGGACCTTGTTTTGTGCCCAATTCAAGTTGCCCAGAAATGGTAGGAGGGCAGTACCTTGGATTCTGGATTCTGATTATTACCTTTGAACACACAAGGTTAATATAAATAAATATTTCCGTTTTTTTTTTTTTTTTAAAAAAGCTTGTCATTTGAATTGAAAAAAAATAAATTAGAACTAAATATGAAGAAATATGAGATTGAATCCACAATTACTTGACACAAATCCCCATCCAATCATCTCCAAGGACACTGCGTTCCAAAACGCCTCAATGTTTACCCTTCCTTTGAAATCCTTTGGTGTCTCTTCAATGTCACTCACTATAAGAAACAAAATGAAATATAAAAAAAGAGCACTGAAAGGTTTAGATATTTGTCAAGTATGTCACATTTTCAAAAGTTACCAGCCATGGAAAAAACTATATGTAGATCCATAATAACAACAGGTGGATGGTCACCACATGAAGCACACGAGAAGTTGTATGTGTTGTCACAGAGGGCCTCAAAATGTAGGTATGCATGAAGACATGTGTCTGACGAAGGATACTTCACATGGTTAAGATTCTCCAGACTGTCAATAACTCGACTCACTGCAGAATGGGTCTAAATGACCGTAAATAAAATATTAAAGTATAGCAAATCAAATCAACAATGGTGGCGAGTCTTCCAATAACTACCTGTAGTGAACTCCTCAAAAAGAGACACAAATTGAGACTTATCAGAACATGGTCATTGAAGTTGTGTAGTTGATCTTTAAATTCTTGATATCGGTACATGGCACCACACTTGATGCACTTCTTGCAAAATGTAGATACCTCTGAAAAATATATTACATTTCAGAAAATACTTTAATCAGACAACATACAATCACGTTCCAAAAGTAAAAATTGCAGTAAATACAGCATTAGTGTCATTAATAAATTACTAATATTACCTTCTACAATGCCATTCATTGTAACAATTCTAGCTTTCGAAGTGATAAGAATCGGGTCAGAGAGTGGGCTCTTGTCATGAGAGAAGGTACAGAACATCTCATCTGAAACCAGCAGTTTAGGAAAAGCGTTGTCATGGACTTGACAGCAAAGCTCTCTTGGAAGAATGTCTGGGATCTTCTGTTCATAGAGGTATGTAACCATGTTTTTTAGCATTGTTCCATTGGAGGGGTAGTGTGTACCACCATCAGGCAAGTCATCATCAATATCTGGAGTAGTCTGGTCCACTTCAATGCAAGGTTCTGTGCTCTATTTGCTTCTGAAGAGTTTGGGGTACTTTTGAAATAGGTGCCACTTAGCAATGTACTTATGTGGACACGAACGTCGGGATTGAATGCAAGGGCAATGCCAAGAGTTTGTTCTAGCATTATACACCACCATCACTCTTCTTAAATGCGAGTAATAAGAAAACTTTGGTTCAAACACAGAAACATAATGCTTGAAAGTAGGCACGCCAACTGTGGTCTCAACAGACAAAGGGACCGATTGAGATGTTGCCAGACTTTGAAGCTTCAGGCACTCTGCCTTTCTGTCTCCTCCAAACCATTTCTTTGCAACCATCTCTGACAAAACATCTTCTTTTAGGTGCTCACTTTCAGCAGTTGATGAACAGTAGTCGACTGACCTGACATGGGAGCACTGAAAGGAGACCACCTTTGATTAAAGAATGGAACAAACTCCCAAAGGCTCTAAAACTCACTTTTGACCTGAAGGATTTTTCTAGCAATATAAGGAAAGTGCTATTGAACAACCAGTTGTGCCAGCATAGATAATTATGTATGTAAATATGACTTTTAGTGATGTTTTATTGAGGTTTTATTGATGGTTGAAATAGAGAATGGATGAATGAATTAATTGATAGTTGTATTTGAGTGACTAATTCTAACATTTTATATTGTATATTTTGTATTGTAATTCACCTGCTCGGGGACTGCAGATGGAAACTAGCTTAAGCTAAATCTGGTGCAAAGCATCTTTAATTAATGTTTTTTGCACATTGTCCCTGTTGAAATAAATAAATAAATGAAATGAAATTTAGCGTTGCGCCAATTCATGGTTAGACTGGCATTGAGGTGATTCACAGTATACTTGTTGCGTGTTACTCCAGATCTTTCTTTTGACATGAAACGGCACACTTGATCCGTGCATGGTTTTAACCACAGCAAATATCCCATTTAGATGATCCAGGCACTGGCTTGGCAGGTGCAAGTTTGAGGTGACATCCAGTGTGGACACCTGAATGCTTACGTAATATGTGTTACGTAACATGTTTTTTTTGTTCATACACATGTTGCATTTGGGGCAAATTACTGTTTGCTCTCTGCGAGTTTTTATGCTTAACAATGGTGCTGTTCCATCCTTTTCCCCAGTAAGTGGTTTTCTGACCTCTACTTTGGTGAGTGATGTCTCAGCCTCTTTCCAGTTCAGCGCTGTTCCATCGTCGGCTCCAGTGAGTGATGTCTCAGCCTCTATACAATGGTTTTTACTTAGATGATTGATTAATCTATTCTTATGGAAAAATAAAGAATACAAAAACAATGAAAGTGAGCTTGTGCCTTGCAACCAAGGTTGCACTTGTACCATAGACATATACACTAGACCTCACCTTGGATACGGCAGTTCATTAGAACGAATGCGTCAATAGAGCTGCCATCTTGAAACAGGGGAGCCCCTCCACTTTAATGCATCAGCCTAACGCAAATAAAATCACCATAAATCATCATGAATGCGATTTTTCTTGTTTTTTTGGTTTGTTCCAACAGTCAGACATGTATTTATCATTGATTCCAGAAAGAAATTTTTTTTTTTTTTTTTGTAAAACATTCTTCCTAGTTCAGATTTCATCCGTGAACTTCATACGCTGCACAAAAGTCCGCCACCATCAATGAATTCGAAGTAAAGGCAGAGATAGCAGCGTTATAGCTACTTCCTATGACAAGACCCCTGTTCCAAGATGGCGGCGGTTTTGACGCATGCTTAGACCCCCCAGGTGAGGTCTAGTGTATATGTCTATGCACTTGTACATGCAATAGCCTGTGGAAACAAACCCAAAAAACATTAACCACAGATTCATAGAATATACAAATAGCGTATCACTTTGATAAAATGTACCCACCTTTGTATTTTACAGATCTCGCAAGGTGAGCCTTTAAATGACTGATTACACGGTATCGGTCTGTGGGTTTAAAAATTTTGGAATGGCACAGCGGGCAGTGATACCGGCTGCAGCACTGTATCAGTGGTAGCTCCGTCCCTTTACACACACCAATGTGATGTGCCTAAAAGAAAAGGGTACTATTGATAGATTGTTTATGTAATAAGTATAGTGACACAAATGAAATACCGGTAGTACCTTACAAATTATAAGAGTTTACAAAAATCCAATTAATAACTTAAAAAAAAATAATAATTGCACAATGTAGATGAAAAGTTATGTGTGGTAGATGGACTGTAAAAAATAGTCTGGTAACAAAAAAACAAACAAACAAAACTTTGCAACCTAGCAGCCTAGCTCTAGAATTGAGGCACAACATCTAGTTTGTGCATTTGAATTCTTCTGACATGCCCTATAAATCATCGACAGTTCATTATTTTTTCTTACCGCTGACATCTCTGCATGGCGCGAATTTGAGAAGCGAATGACTATAGAGAGAAATGACGTCAATTTGAAAAGTGAATGACGATACGAAAATGACGTATGCTGTCCTTTGGACTGCACGTAGCCCATCCACTTGGCTTTATGCACAGCTGCACTTCTTACTGAACTTAAGCCAGCTCCTTGTTTCCTGTCTGCCATTATTGGACAAATTGATTAATCCATGTGTGCCTGACCTCAGTAGTCAAGGCAACAATAATCAGACACACCTGAATTAATCAAGTTTGGCCAATAATGGAACAGACAGGAAACAGGGAGCTGGCTTAAGTTCAGGAAGTAGTGCAGCTGTGCATAAAGCCAATTCAGAGCTAAATCGTGACTAGGCTACAGATCGATCATGTCATCACTATATGACACTGGCCCCTTGTAGATATTTTTACCAATGCAAACACGATGGGATAATGCGTTGCATGCCCAACAATTAATTAAAACTACACAATTAATCAGTTTCGACTAGATATAAATAGTCGGGCTGACTATACGAGCTACAGGAAATGGAAATGTTTGTCCGAGCAGTGTTTCAGAGTGCTCCGTAACAGTGGAGCGAATAAAAGCCAATGATAGTTATCAAAGGGTCCCAGATGATGTGCCCCATTCTCCATTTAATTATGAGCCTTCAGTTCATCCTGGACACAATGTTTGTGGTAATACCAGACTTCACTTTAATCTACTAGAAATAACAACTTCATAAAAATCCAGAAAAATCCAGAATTAACATTGGAAGAGTTCAGATGCAAAAGCCTCTAAGTGCCATTTGAATTTCTCTTCTAGAATAATCATTTTTATCAAGCTTGTATATTTAAATTCAGTAATTTCACTTAAATGGCAATTCATAGGTAATCTTCATTGCCATTTAAGTGAAATTACTGAACTTAAGTGCACGAGCTTGATAAAAATTAACATTCTTGAAGAAAATTTCAATGGCATTTAGAGGCTTTTGCATCTGAACTCTTCAATTTTATTTTGCCAGGGAGAATAAAATAAAAAATAATACTTGTAAATTAGTTACACAATTCATGAGCATGAAATGGGGCTGTCACGAGGTGGGTGCAGGCAGAAGAACAAGCAGAGTCCAAAAAGCTCCAATACAAAAGGTTTACTCGTAAGTAAATCGGGATACAGGCAGGCGGAACACAGAGTAACATACACATTGACCGACAAAGACAGAATGAAACAGAGGGAACTAAATACACAGAGGAATCAGGCCTAATGAGGTGCAAACAGGTGAAACAGATGAAACAGGACGCTGAACGGGAGGCTGATGAGGGAGTGAGTTCAGGTGTGCAGACGAGAGGATCATGGGAAGTGTAGTGCAGGAGACGCAGACAGGATGGGGCATGCCTATTTCACGAATTGTTGTCTATCAGTCTGCGGGTGTGAAATGGAACTTTGTGTTCCAATTTGAAGTTAGGTCCCCAAACTGGTAATGGCACTGCAAAACTGAACATACCGAACATTACACACTTATTACATACAATTACATAATTCCATAATGTCCTGTTATTGTCATAGTCACATCATAATATTTTCGTTTTTGCTTCATTTCATTTAGTTTCTGTTCGAAATAAAGTCTTCCAAACACAAAGTTCCTTTTCTCTCTGTCCTTTTATTGAGCATAATGAATGAATAAAACAAAAAGAAGAAAGATCAGCGCTGAGGAGATAAAGAGCAAACATATTAAAGAGCATTATTTACAAACCAGTTATTCAAAAATGGAAAGCATTCTACGAAGGCTAGAATGCTTTCCAGAAACGAGAAGTAATTTGGGTACCATGGCCAGAGACCATGTGCTCAGGAAGGCCGTAGAAACGAAACACAGAATACAGTAGGTGTTCGACAGTCTCTAAGGCTGTGGGAAGCTTTGGTAATGGGATCAATCGACATAGCTTAGAGAAGCGATCAACCCTATTGCCCTGTGATATTGGGAAGTCAGTAATAAGTTCAATGTGAGACCATGGTCATCGGGGATTAGATAATGGTTGAAAGAGGCCAACAGGAAGTTGTCTAGAAGGCTTGGTTAAGGCGCAGGTGTGACGATTATTATTATTTTGAAATTGGACGATTGAGAGGCGAGCAAGGTCTTTTAAACGAGCAGCTTCAGACTCTGTTGTTCTCTTGTGCTCCGCATCACACCACATGATAACGCTGGATAAAAATAAATAAAACTTGCGTGCCGTTGTAGTTTACACAAGACTGGCGGGACCTTTATTCTGTTATGTGGTTTATTTTGATAGGCGAAACTGTCTTTGTAGTATAGAGTGCCGAAGTTACAACGTCACTCTGTAGGCCAAAACGCGGAAGTGAGTTAGCATTTTAGCACTCCGGGTTCCCTCGCTCTAAAGCCTATGGGATTTTTGAATGTGTTTTTGCTAAATCGCCTGAAATAAGGTCTGTGGTGAACAAAGCCTCTAATTATTTTCATGTTGTATCTATGACATAGAACACACAGTTATTACCTGCTTGTGTTTTTTTAAACTTTATTGTGTCTGATTGTGTTTTTTAAAATATTTATATAGGCTTCAAAATGTATAAATTTTGGATTAACTTGTAGAGATTATCTTGATAGACAAAACGTGTAAGGGTCACAACTCTTTGTTAAACACAGATCTTATTTTTTGTGATTTTCCAAAAGTCTATGGGGAAAATGCATTGCTTTTCGCCCGAGGGAGCCCATGCGCCGCTAGCTTCCGAGTTGTCCAACAAAGTGACGTCATCACTTCGGCACTCTATTAAGAGAAGGAGAACTAAAGTTTTGGGGTTTTTTTGTGTGCCTCCTTGTGTGTTCTTAAAGAGAAACATACATCTTTTCAGCTTGCCACTATAAATCGCTCTTTTCTGCACTAATCTAGTGGATTTTCCCCAAGATATATTCAGAGATGATAAACAAGATTTTATAGAATAATAATTTATTGAAAACACAAATTTGACAATAAACTGACATTCAATCTATTTTTAGACTTTACTGAAAACGTACAGGCGCGACATCCGACGGTTTTTCCCAGATCGTATCACAAATGGAGTATTTCCCTTTTTCAACTGTAAGGTTTCTGTCTCAGTGCCTAAACAGCAGTAGTAATCTGTTTCACATTCTGGTCTTCTGTTTTAACATTCTATTATTATAGTCAAGTTAAAGATGCCACACTGGGCAGAGCCTTGCCTCCCATGACTATAGGGATCTTCGCCCGTGACGTCACGACGCGGTTACATGCGCTCTGGTTGGCAGAAAAGTAATGGCCGTTTGCCGCATTTAGTATTATAAAGACAAAAGTTAACCCAAAGATTGGGTACTGTGTATGGTGTATCATCTTTGTACACATACCCTTATAGATTAAGGGCAAATTATTGTATTTTCTTTGATACATTTTTACGTATATGTTGACCAATGTTAAGATAAATCAGAGGTAAGATAAATTTGATTCAAAATATAGCCCATGGACAAATTACACCTCTATTTTACTCTAGTTGTAACAAATTGACCAGTTATCCTTAGTTAACACAAGTAATATTCGTAATTATGACTTATAGGCATCTAAAGATCTGTACGCCTTCATTGACTCTCTGGTAAACATAGATGGCATGTCGATGAGATACAGGTAGATGTCGCCGAATGTCAAATCTGGCCATGTGTTTGGGCTTTTGCTCCATTTCTCACTCAGGTGATATGGACCAGGCAGAGAACATGAACACTGGTTGCATAAAAGCTTATATATCATTTTAGCTTCTTCGTACAAAGAATTATCATTTTGCTGGCAGAACACATAGACTGCTGCGTATGTTTTGGTTCTTTCTGCCAACCAGTTCGCGCCCACAAACCATTTCATGACGTCACATATGACGCCGTCGAACATCCCTATAGGGTGTGAGCTGTGATGGTGAACATAATGTCACCAAGTACAACATGTTCCTGGATCAACATCTTTGTTGATCCTACAACAATATATCCGATTTGTAGCTCCTGTTTACAATTTATGTCAAGTTTAGGCTTGTTAACTGTCAGATTTGTGTGACAAGTTTACAGCTCAAGTTTAGGCTTACAACCAGGGTCAGGTGGTTCTGCACCATTTTTATTCACCTACCATTTCTACCATGGAACAAGGCAGAAACGAAAATAGTATGATGTGACTGACAATAACAGGACATTGTGGAATTGTCTAATTGTAGGTAATATGTATGTAATGTTCGGTATGTTCAGTTTTGTAGTGCCATTCCCAGTTCCTTCTCATTAGTCAACTTCCATCTGACAAAGATTTCTGATGTTTCAATCACATTGTCTTGAAGCTCCCTCCCTAACTTCAAATTGGAACACAAAGTTCAATTTCACACCCGCAGACTGCTTGACAATAATTCGTGAAATAGGCATGCCCCATTTCATGCTCATGAGTTGTGTAACTAATTTACAAGTATTATTTTTTTATTTTATTCTGCCTGGCAAAATAAATGTTAATTCTGGATTTTCTGGATTTTTATGAAGTTGTTATTTCTAGTAGATTAAAGTGAAGTCTGGTATTGCCACAAACATTGTGTCCAGGATGAACTGAAGGCTCATAATTGAATGGAGAATGGGGCACATCATCTGGGAAATTATCAAATTATACTTTTTGTTATGGGCAAGCATGTGGCGGTCGACTTTGAGGTAAAAAGTTAACCCTGCATCCTCTGTCTAGATCAAGTTAACCCTGCATCCTCTTGTCTAAGATCATGAATGGGGATTTTGTGTGATGGATGTCTGAGGCTGGGATCGAACCCTGGTCTTCTAGACAACTGAGCTGCTTCTTTACCTCTGAGCTATTGTGGATAAAAAAAATAAAAAAAATAAAAAATAAAAAAAAAACAGCAGATGAACCCAAGGGCAGAAGAACAACTTGAATACTTAAATGATTGAACAAAATGTGTCTTTACTGAAGAATCCAAGTTTAAAAGGTACAACAAAAAGGAATCCGAGCTTCCAGAGAATAAATCAAAGAAACAAAAATGTTAGGCTAATACTACAGACTTAGCTTTCTTGCCAAGGAAAATACAGGTATGGCAGGCTCAAGACTGAACACAACGAGACATGCTTAAATAGGCCAATGCAAACAAGCTAATGAACCCCACAGGTGGGATAAATAAAATAGTAATAATTTACAGAAGCTGGGCCACCTAGTGGCTGGGAGAGTCATTACAGCTCAGCACCAACTAGAGGCAGGGAGAGTCATTACAAGCTGGAGCCCACATTTTGTGTCTGTGAGGTCACAGCAATTTCTGAGCTCGGAGCCCTCCATTCAGACAGCACACCAAATACGCATTGTCTTTTCTATATCTGATTATTTGTAAGTGTGAACTTGCGAATCTAAACAAAAGCTTTTGAAATGGCTTGACATATATAAACCAAAAATCCATGTAGCTCTGGCACATTTCTGCTTGCAACATGCCAGTAACTCTATAAGGGTCTGAAATCAATCTTATGTCACTGCAAATTGTCATTAAAGATAACTAAAACATGAAGGTCACTGCTGAAAGCAATTTAATCTTAGTAAAAATAACTAAAAACCATGGACTCCTGTCGAGTATTTCATGTGTGTATTTATTTTTCATTTGTCATTACAGTCCCTTCCGGCAGTCTCTCAGCCCTCTGCTCATATAGATCGATTTCTGTTATAAAGCTCCTTTTGAGGAAAAATTTGGTTGTAGCTCGTTGTCTATATTCTGATTGTAAATGGGTGTCGTTTGTGTTTTAATGATGTTTATCTCACCAGTTATTGAACCAGGAAGTTTAAATCTCTGATTATATTTCCAACTTTACTGAACTCCTTGAAATAAGCACTTACTGACCACATTTCTTTATATTCCAAGTTCAAACTATTATTCACTTCACTGTTCCGAAGCAGCCTGAAACACTGCCAGCGGGACATTAAACAGGAAATGTTTGTCCGAGCAGTGTAAAAGTCAATGATAGTTATCAAAGGGTCCCAGATAATGTGCCCCATTCTCCATTCAATTATGAGCCTTCAGTTCATCCTGGACACGATGTCTGTGGTAATACCAGACTTCACTTTAATCTGCTAGAAATAACAACTTCAAAAAATCCAGAAAATCCAGAATTAACATTGGAAACACTTTAGAATACTGTATCTTGTAACTAATAAGGTCACTAGTGCTAACTACTAAGGGAGATGTGTTAGCTAATCAGTATGTAATGTAATTTTGTGATTGTGTTAAGTATCAGTTAGTTAGTCATACCTCCTGAAGATACAACTAATTATCTTTAAGGTTCAAGAAAAATAACTATGAAGTAACTACTAATTAAGAGTCATACACAGTAGTCAGTTTGTCATTCTTCAGCACTAATAAGAAAGATAATTGCAGACATTTACCTATGATCTGCAAATAAGCAAAAACATATCATGTATATTACACCTTATTATTATACTTAGTTCTTATACATTTTAAACTTCTTTTCTTTTGCACCATTCAAGTTCTGGCAATATCGCGGTAGCCACATACACTGAGCCTGGGTTCTCCCAAGGTTTTTTTCTCCATTCTGTCACCTGATGGAGTTTTGGTTCCTTGCCACTGTTGCCTTTTTCACCTCTCTTCGCCTTTGTCGCCATTGGCTTTTGGCTTGTTTAGTTGGGGACATTTAACATTTAATTTTGAATTTAACAATACTATTACAACATTGTTTTCCTGTTATCTATGTGAAGCTGCTTTGAAACAATTTGTATTGTAAAAAGCGCTATAAATAAAGGTGACTTGACTTGACTTGACAGTGATTTGGTGACGCAAGAGCGCGGGCATTTGCATCCTCCTCTGGAGAGTTCTCAGCACCACCGATTTGGTGCATTTCTTTAGCGAAAAACAGATTTATTTAATCCATAAAATCATTACTGTGCTGTAAATCATTTTGTTTTATGCAAGGCAATATACAAGGACACGATGTAACTAAATCATTTTTTTTGCTGTATTAAAAAATGTTCTCATCTGAAATAAAGGAAGATATCATGTAAACAAGTAATTGTCGTGCATTTTACAAAGGTTTAGATGATTATGTTAATATATATAGGCTATATATATATATATATATATATATATATATATATATTTTACAGTAAGTTTGATTTGAGTCAGAAGTATGTGGTAATTCTTTATTAATTACTAATGGGTTCCCTATATTGTCACTTTGGAATACTGTTTCAGGTTCTAAGTAATTCCTGAAGGACTATCTAATAATTATTTATTAATTACTAATAAGTTCCTTATATTTTCACTTTAGAAGACTGTTTCAGGTTATAAGTAGCCTAATTCCTAGAATAATTATTTGATAATTATTTATTAATTACTAATGGGTTCCCTATATTGTCACTTTAGAATACTGTTTCAGGTTCTAAGTAATTCCTGAATAACTATTTAAAAGTTATTTATTAATTACTAATAGGTTCCTTATATTTTCACTTTAGAAGACTGTTTCAGCTTATAATTAGCCCAATTCCTGGATAATTATTTGATAATTCTTTATTAATTACTAATGGGTTCCCTATATTTTCACTATAGAATACTGTTCCAGCTTCTAAGTAATTCCTGCAGAATTATTTTATACTTATTAATTACTAATAAGTTCTCTATATTTCCCTCAGTCATTGCCTCAAATACATGAATTTACTCATTGGCATTCTATGCTGAGGAAAACAGACACACACAGTACTGTATATAAAATATACAAATAGCCTAATCTGAGGTTAGTTTTGTATGAGTGTTCAGTAGTTACTTCTTAGTTATTTGTCTTGAACCTTAATTAAGTGGATAATTAGTAGTAGTTCTTCAGGAGGTATGACAGAATTCATTAGTTATTGATTAACTAACTGATACTTAACACAATCATAAAATTATATTACATACTGATTAGTTAACACATCTTCCTTAGTACTTAACAGTAGTGAAGAAGTAGATAATGAAGAATTACCTATTGGTTTGTCAATAATTCCTTATTAATTTTATTCTAAAGTGTTACCTTAACATTTATTTTGCAAGGGAGAATAAAATAAAAATAATACTTGTAAATTAGTTACACAAATCATGAGCATGAAATGGGGCATGCCTATTTCACGAATTGTTGTCTATCAGTCTGCGGGTGTGAAATGGAACTTTGTGTTCCAATTTGAAGTTAGATCCCCAAACTGGGAATGGCACTGCAAAACTGAACATACCGAACATTACACACTTATTACATACAATTACATAATTCCACAATGTTATTGTCATTGCCTGTTATTGTCATAGTCACATCATAATATTTTCGTTTTTGCCTCGTTTCATTTAGTTCCTGTTAGAATTAAAGTCTTCCAAACACAAAGTTCCTTTTCTCTTTTATTGAGCATAATGAATGAATAAAACAAAAAGAAGAAAGATCAGCACTGAGGAGATAAAGAGCAAACATATTAAAGAGCATTATTTACAAACCAGTTATTCAAAAATGAATGGCACGATATCTCTGAAGATATGGAAAGCATTCTATGAAGGCTAGAATGCTTTCCAGACACGAGAAGTAATTTGGGTACCATGGCCAGAGACCATGTGCTCAGGAAGGCTGTAGAAACGAAACACAGAATACAGTAGGTGTTCGGCAGTCTCTAAGGCTGTGGGAAGCTTTGGTAATGGGATCAGTCGACATAGCTTAGAGAAGCGATCAACCCTATTGCCCTGTGATATTGGGAAGTCAGTAATAAGTTCAATGTGAGACCATGGTTATCAGGGATTAGATAATGGTTGAAAGAGGCCAACGGTAAGTTGTCTAGAAGGCTTGGTTAAGGCGCAGGTGTGACGATTATTGGTATAGGTGATGGTGTCTGCCTGCATAGTTCTCCACTAGCATCTATTTTGTAGAAGTTGCAGAGTGGCCGTAATACGTGGGTGACCCGAACTGAGGGAGGAATGAAACCAATGAAGAGCCTTCTTCTGCATTGTCTGTGGTGTGCAGATCTTATCTGGCAGGCAGTCTGGGAGATACGGTTCTTGAGTCTGGGCTTGTGTGATTTCAGTGAGGGTGTCCCACTGAACAGGAGCCTGAATTAGGGATAGGAATAATGGAGTGGAGTTAGATGGAGTTATTTTGGAGAGGAATTGCAGATCAAAAAGGATTCAGGGAGTGAATTTGCACACTCAGCTCAGCTTATCGTATCGTCAGTGAAAATCGCTTGGGTATGAACACAAAGACACTGCGAAAAATGTCTAGAAAAATGCTGCCAATAAGTCTGCGCTATAATCGCCCTGGTGTGCTCGGACCTTAATTTGTTCAGTGAGGAAGTTGGAATAAATTATAATTCCATAAATTTTAACAATTACCCATCGATTTAGCATGTTTTTGAATAGGTCATTGATGAAGGATTGGAAGACCAATCTGAACGGACCAAATATTCATTATGCCCACTGCTGGTGGAGAACACCGTCTTCCATTCGGCCCCCTCTCGGATTCGAATGAGATAATAGGCAGAGCAAAGTTTGAGTTTGGTCAAATATTTTGTGGTTTTTAGTTGTTCCAGGGCTGCAGGAACCAAAGGCCTCTACAAGGTCTGAATATTCGATGGGCAGGTTGGGTACTGTGGTTGATTTGACTTGAACTTTGGTGGCTCCATTGGCAATCGGTGAGATTTACTGTAAGCAGAGGGAAGGGCTGGGGTTGTCCCAACATGAAATCTGTTGCTCCCTCCATGATATCAGTGGGTTGGGTTGTAGCACCGGCAGACCAAGAATGACAGGATTGTGAGGTGAATGGGTGAGGTCAGTATGCAGGGCTCCCAATTGAAGAGTGATGTCCATAGTGGTGTAATGGATGTGTCCAGTCCATAGGGTGTATCAAAAAAAAGGTTCAATATAATTGCCTGCTACTCCTGAATCTAACATTACTGTGGTGGTTGAACGGGGCAGTTGGCTTGTACTGTCGATGCCCGGCTTGGCTGCAGTACAAGAATAAGCGCTGTCTCCAGTCTGGATTGCAGTTCAGTTCATATCAAGGTTTAAGCACTTGTAAAATAACAGCGTTAAAGTGTCATCTACCCACACAATCTGAGGGGATAGCTTGTGGAAGGAGAGAGCATTCTCAGCTGCCATGTTTCTTCCCTGCCGAACAGACAACAGTTGATCCCCAGCATCTTTACTCCCTTCAGGAATTCCAAAAACTTCACAAAAGCACTGAAGGAAATCATTAAACATGGAAAAGGCTGAACCATTGTTATTCCAAATAGCAGTTGCCCAGTCTAAAGCCTTTCCAGTGAGCAATGAACAAACAAAATAAATTCGACTCACATCAGTCGGATGGAGCTGTGATTGGTGAATTTCAAACATAGAGCACTGCGTGCCATCGAATATCACTGGAAATGCCAGTCGAGGGTTAGCGGACACAGTGCTAGTGGATCTAAAGCTTGTTAGCAGGTTCATCTGTGGTGCAGGTGGGTCCGGTTTGGTAAGATGAAGACTTTGTAGTGTCTTGATTAGTTCCTCTGTTACTGACGTTAAACGATTAAGTTGTTGTTGCTGAGCTGCAGGTATGCTGGCATGGGCTAAGACTTCTGAAGAGCCGCTGAATCAATTGATCAATTTATGTCTTCTGTAACATAGACTCTGACGAGCTTGGGTTTAGATCCATGTGCAGCTTTATTATAGAAAACAATAGAATCAACCAAACAGGCAAGGGTTGGAAACTGGCAGAAGACATCCATTAGTGTAAAGGACGTAGGCCAGTAAGAGCTGCGTGTGATGAATGTTAGATGAACATTAGCGACTGACTCAAGCGGTTGTAGTGTTTAGCGCTATTGACAGCGTAGTCTAGCTATAGGGGTATGGGAAATCTAGACTGCTGCATCCCAATTCGCCAACTTATACTATGCCCTAAAAGTATGTACTCTTTTTGTCAAACAAAAATGTATATAATTTTGAGTGTAGAAAAAGAGTAGGCAAGCTTTGGGACATACTAGTTCGTCATCTTTAACAGACAGATCTGTCGCGTGCATCCTGTCACGCGCTGCCCTGTCAATCATCTTGATTCAATCTAATTAAATTTCCTACCGTTTCGGATAGAACTGTAGTGGGTCTTTCAAGCGGAGACTCTCCTAATGTTTTTCAATTTTATTGTAATTATGCATTTAATTAAAAGTTAATGGCTAAACGTATCTTTACAAAAGTTCACAAAGCTGCTGCAGATGCAAAATATAATATATTTTCGTCAGGTCAGACTGATAATTAATCACTCAAAACCTTTTATCTAAACCTCTCTATATAACCGCCCGACTCGCACGTCCTACATGTCTGTTTTTTTTTTAACACTGTGATGGCACTGTAATGGTGACAGGCAGCAGCAGTGTGCAGAGTACAGAGTGAGTTTTAGAGTGGGTTTTAGTTTCTATATTTAAAGTTGTTTTTAAGTGATCTGAGTGTGACGGTGATAATAATGACTCACCTCAATTTGACGGGTTGTTTCATCCTCTTTACACTGTTATGTAAACTTTTGGGCATACTCTGTGAACACAAGTCCCTCCCATACACCCGTGAGTTTCTCCTGTTCCTGTGCAACTCTGATACGGGCATCGTGGACCCCTCGACGGCTTTTTCACCAGAGATCATCCAGTCAGCAGCCGCCCCTCACGCAGAGAAGCAGAGTGGGGCACCCAAGACAGGAGTGAGGAAAAGGGGTAGCCGCGGTGGCGTACGGCAGAGACTGAAGCGACAAGGCTATCGTCGGATAGCTCTTCCTTCAATCATCCTTGCATGCAATCCAGTCCCTTCGTAATAAAGTGGACGAGCTCCAGGCAAAAGTAAAGTTCCTTTCGGAATATAGAAACACCTGTCTCCTCGCCTTGACAGAGACGTGGCTCAAAGAACAGGATCCACTCTCTGATCTCGACTGTGATGGGTTTGGAGAATCTGTCCGTCTTGACAGAGACTCCACAGTGACGGGAAAATCACTCGGTGGAGGCTTATGCCTTTACATAAACAAAAAATGATCCAATACGGTGATTGTCAGAGAAACACTGTGTACTTTCGATATTGAACTTCCAGAGAGGAAGTTGGAATAAATTATAATTCCATAGATGTTAACAATTACCCATCGATTGAGCATGTTTTTGAATAGGTCATTGTCATTGATGAAGGATTGGAAGACCAATCTGAACGGACCAAATATTCATTATGCCCACTGCTGGTGGAGAACGAATGAGATAATAGACACAGCAAAGTTTGAGTTTGGTGAAATATTTTGGGGTTTTTAGTTGTTCCAGGGCTGCAGGAACCAAAGGCCTCTACAAGGTCTGAATATTCGATGGGCAGGTTGGGTACTGTGGTTGATTTGACTTGAACTTTGGTGGCTCCATTGGCAATCGGTGAGATTTACTGCAAGTAGAGGGAAGGGCAGGGGTTGTCCCAACATGAAATCTGTTGCTCCCTCCATGATATCTGTGGGTTGGGTTGTAGCACCGGCAGACCAAGAATGACAGGATTGTGAGGTGAATGGGTGAGGTCAGTATGCAGGGCTCCCAATTGAAGAGTGATGTCCATAGTGGTGTAATGGATGTGTCCAGTCCATAGGGTGTATAAAAAAAAAGGTTCAATATAATTGCCTGCTACTCCTGAATCTAACATTACTGTGGTGGTTGAACGGGGCAGTTGGCTTGTACTGTAGATGCCCGGCTTGGCTGCAGTACAAGAATAAGCGCTGTCTCCAGTCTGGATTGCAGTTCAGTTCATATCAAGGTTCAAGCACTTGTAAAATGACAGCTTTAAAGTGTCATCTAGCCACACAGTCTGAGCGGCTAGCTTGTGGAAGGAGAGAGCCTTCTCAGCTGCCATGTTTCTTCCCTGCCGAACAGACAACAGTTGATCCCCAGCATCTTTACTCCCTTCAGGATTTTCAAAGACTTCACAAAAGCACTGAAGGAAATCATTAAACATGGAAAAGGCTGAACCATCGTTATTCCAAATAGCAGTTGCCCAGTTTTAGATGCAGAGAACCAGAGTGGGGCACCCAAGACAGGAGTAAGGAAAAGGGGTAGCCGCGGCGGCGTACGGCAAAGACTGAAGCGACAAGGCTATCATCGGATAGCTCTTCCTTCAATCATCCTTGCATACAATCCAGTCCCTTCGTAATAAAGTGGACGAGCTCCAGGGAAAAGTAAAGTTCCTTTTCGGAATATAGAAACACCTGTCTCCTCGCCTTGACAGAGACGTGGCTCAAAGAACAGGATCCACTCTCTGATCTCGACTGTGACGGGTTTGGGGAACCTGTCCATCTTGACAAAGACTCCACAGTGACGGGATGTCCGTCTTGACAAAGACTCCACATTTTACTTTTGCAAATGATACATTATTATAAGGAAAAATATATAGCTGTGAACCTATTGAAGCGCGTCTGGTAAATGCGCTGTTATTATAGTATTGCGCCATGGAACAAGCACACCTCGTTCATCATGTCAGGATTAGTTCACTTTTGAAAAAACTTTTGCTGATAATTTACTCACCCCCATGTCATCCAAGATGTCCATGTCTTTCTTTCCTCAGTTGAAAAAAAATTAAGGTTTTTGATGAAAACATTTCAGGATTTTTCTCCTTATAATGGACTTCAATGGGAACCAGGTCCAACCGAGGTCCAAACGACAGTTAATAACAGTTTCAGATGCAGCTTCAAATGTCTTTAAACGACGAATGTCTTGAGGGAGCAACTATCTGAAAAAGCCTTGGAGGTTCTACACAGCAATGCAGGTCATCTGCATGTCTGTGGTGGCATGAACATGGCCCGTGATGTTGCTAGCACTTATCTTGGCGAATAAAACAGGCATGACCATCAAACAAGTTGGAGAATTGATTGAGAGGTTGATGGTGTGATTCACTGTTTCAATCCTCATGTCATTGTATGAACTGCTTTGTGACCATTGAACTCACGCCATCATGATCTTTTTGTTGGCAGGTGGAGAAGAAATACCATGAAAACATTTTTGGAGCCTAATAGCAGAGACATGCTGCGTCATGTAAAGTAAAATCACAGTTTTACCACAAGCTGGGGTACTGGGAACAAAATTTAAAGGTCCCATGTGTCATACGTGTGGTGCTGGCAGAAGAAGGCATACAGAGTCAAAGGCTCCAACTCAAAACATGTACTAAATTCCACACTATGTTTTTGGCCGCAAAATTGGATAGTGACTGGCACTAAGGGGTAACCCACCACCTCACCATGCACACACCGAACCTTAACAGCTATGTCGAACTGATCTGAATCAGATGTCGAACTGAACCGAACTAAACCGTGTCCAACGTTGCGCCTGAAGTGATCTCTCGCGCGTCTACGTCACACATTGTTTACACAGAATTTCGGAAGTTTTACCTTTCACTAAACATATTTAGATATATCGAAATCGTCTGCGATTAATTGTAATTGTCTCTCTGTGATTTCCTGAAACAAAGAGAGAGGAATTGTCCTCCTCTGTATCCGAGGGAGAGAACTGCCATCTAGATTGAAAAGGGGGGTGGAGTCTCTTAAGTCTGTGAGAGGAATACCTTGTTGTAAACCCACGCCTCATCGATGTAATACCCCTTCGCAACAAGTCAATCAAGGCAGTACCGATAACCGAAGACTCGGACCAATGAAGGGAAATGGGAAGGGTGGCACAAGACCCCAACGAAGAGTTCCGAGAAAATGCGCTCGCCAGTAACCCTCCATCTACTGGTGAGCATTGGCTCTTACTGGACATGAAAGAACGTAGTGATTAGGTGAGGCACAGTACATGCATAAACGGTTGGTAATCCTTCGTTCATGCTCTCTTGTAGATATGCGAAGACCTCCGAGCTGCATAGCCTCAGGCTCAGGTGCAAAATAAGTCACAAGAGAAGGAGAGGGTTGCCCAGCAATCCAGATCAAAATGTCTCTCAATGCGGATGGCCAAGTTGATGAGCGCGTACAAACGAGATGGAACTTCTCGAGCAAAGATCTCATCATTTTCCTCAGGACTGAGCCCCTCCAGGAATCGGGCAACTAACGCCGGTTCGTTCCATCCGCTTGTGGTTGCGAGAGTGCGAAACTCAGTGGAGAAATCCGCCACTGAGCATTTGCCTTGACGAAGTGCGGAAAGTCTACCTGAAGCCTCCTCTCCAAAGGCAAAATGGTCAAATATGCGGATCATTTCGGCCTTGAAAGAAGAAAAACTGAACACAGTCATCTTCAACCTCCTAGTTTGCAGCTCCCCATTTGCGAGCCCGACCAGTAAGGAGGGAAATTACATAGGCGACCCGGGCTCGATCAGTGACATACTGTACGTTGATGGCTGGAGAGAAAAGACTTCACTTTGTGTCAGAAAAGCTTGGCACTGAGTGGGCTCACCCGAGTAACACAGTGAATTATTGACCCGAGCCTCGGGTGTCTCTCGATGATCCTGGGTGGTATGTGCCTCCTGATGTTGGTGATGAAATCTTGAGGAGAGCGAAGAAACCTGAGACACTAAAGACTCAACAGCTTGTCGAGCAGCAGAGAGTTCTTTCTCATGCCGTCCCATAGCACCCTGGAGTTCAACAGCCAAAAATGTTTACCACTCGCTGCATCCATCGTGGTCCAGATTATTTTGTTTAATTTTTGAAGAAAGGACTCAATAGCGAAGTGGCAGCAAATAGTCTTTAATTAACAGAAAGAGTGCTGTCCAGGTGAGCTGGACTCAAATGAGCAAACACAAAAGCCTCTTCATGGCAACAAACAGTCAGTAGAAACTTCAACAGGTCTAAATTATGATAAATGTTCAGAGAGGATTTAGCACAGGACAGGACTCAGACAGGATAGGATAGGAAGGGTAATTCACGCAGCACTGGCATGCGAAACGCATCGAATAATCTGGCGACAAGACAGGAGAAATGCGGAGATGAAATATTATGGACAATTAGGAGAAAGGGGAAACCGGTGTGAAGAGGATAAAGGATAATGAACAGAATAATGGTAGGACCAGCTGGAGGCGATAAGGTAGAAGAAGAAGGAATGACAGGTGTAGTAATCAGTGAGTAGGGAAATCAGAGAGAGGGAAAAGCGAAACCGAAAGAAAGAACCAGGATCATGACAGCCTCATATAGGAGTTCCTCAGGAAACCTTTGTGGTTCCACAGAGAACCGCCCCCTTTTAAAGAGTGCCTAGAGGAGCTGTGGCAAAGTGAAGAACCCCAAATGGTTCCTCCAGGCACCTTATATTTTTATAGTGGCACCATCTCAGTATACTATCATTTGAAAAAAATATTGCAAGAATTAGATTAGATTAGCTTTGTTTGCAATCAAGACTTTGAGAAACTTTTGCATGCTTTCATCACCAGCAGGGTGGATTATTGTAATGGACTCCTTGCAGCCTTCCTAAAAAGACCACAATACAGTTGTTGCTCATACAGAACGCAGCTGCCAGGATTCTGAGCAGAACCATAAAATATGAATACATCAAACCAGTCATCAGGTCTTTACACTGGCTCCCAGTTACATTTCGTGAGCTTAGAATTATAAGGCTATCTCCGTTTAGGGTAGTTCTGAGATATTGAGCATCAAAGTTTTTACATCTCAGCTGGCAAAACTGTTATGTAGTATAATCTTCTATTATAGCTTTATCTATTAATCTTTTTTTTTTTTACAAAAATAACACCACACAGGCATTAATAAACACCTAATGGATCAGATTATGTCAAAAACTCAATTTCGACCAAAAGTGGAGATAGAACCTTTTAATTCTAAGCTCACAATTTAGGATTGATTTTAAAAAGTATCATTACTGAAATATTAAATCATTCAATGGGCTAGGACCTCAATATGTTGCAGATATGCTCACTGAATATAAACAGATCACTCAGATCATTAGGATCACATTAGCTAAATACCAAGGGTTCACTCTAAGCATTGCAAGTCCACTTTTATGCCAGCCACAGCTGGAACCAGCTTCCAGAGGAGATCTGGGGAGCGTTTCCCGAAAGCATCGTTTGGCAATAATGGTCGCAAGTTCAGCAGAGTTCAAAGAGTCGGTGTTTCCCGAAACAATCGTTCCAACGAACATTCGCAAACAGCATCTCAAAGTTGTGTGGTTTGAATGACAGCTCTCGACCTGTGGTTAGAGGCATCGTTTCTATATTGCATCACATTTGGACGTAATAAATCCTTATCTTGAGCAAAATAAGCAAGCTGAAATTCAGTACAATCGGTGCCTTTTATTTAGAAAACATACAAATGTAATTTACGTCTTTAATTGATTACCGATTTAGAAGAGTGTGCATGTGCGAACGTCATCTACTACGTAAGAACGGGCCAAACATTGAGTCTGGTAATAAAGCAAAATAACTGAGAACAATCAGAAATAGTCCTCAGATGACATGTCTGTAATTTATATTAAAAAATCTACCATTAATTGGATCTCAAACAGTTTCATTAAAAGTATAGTTATTACTCCACCACGTGCGAAACCAACGTGGTTTAACCATACTTTGCGACAATGGGTTTTGGGAAACAGTCGTGACTAGCTAGTTGATTTTTCCTGCGATGCATCGTACTATGGTAGTGAAGCAGTGTACAACATATTTGTATGGGAAACACACCCCAGAACATTGTGCTCTTACAGAAGTCACATTCAAACCTAGACTCAAAACACATCTGTTTAGCTATGCATTTAATGAATGAGCACTGTGCCACTGTTTGTCCGACTGTTTTTACTGTATTTTTTTTAATTTATTCTAAACTGTTTTAATTATTATTATTATTTATTATTATTTTTTTCTTATAAGTAAAGTACTTTAAATTACCATTGTGTATGGAATGTGATATGCAAATAAACTTGCCTTGCCTTTACAGTAAAAGGAAATGATTCTTGTAAAAAGAAAGAAAAGTTTATATGTGGTTTTTCAGGAGCCGATGTGCAAAAACAGGTTATTTCCCACTGTGAAAGTATAGTGTGATGTGTATGGATGATTAACATTAAACACCACACAATGGTAGCAATGGTTCAATAATAATAAGGAAGTAGGATATTACTCATGAGGTATTTTGTTGTGATTCAGGATTATTATTAGAAGCAAAAGCATTCTTTATTTTATGAAATGTTTCCAATAAAATAGTTTTAATGCAAAATTAATGATAGGACAGTTTGTCTTTTTGCCATTGTGTTTCATAACATATTAGTTACAGCTAACCACTGGCAGTCCAAACCCTGCAATTAGTTATAATAATCTACCACAAGAATGGCATTCCTGCCTGTAAACAAATTATTTCAAAGAAAGACAAAAGCTCCTCAAGAAGGCAATCAGTTTTCCTTTGTGTATTTCTGAACATTGAACGTTTTCTTAACCTGTTATTTGTTTATACAATCTGAATTTGTTGTGATGCAATGCATAACACACAAACAAACTATTTAATTGTATAATGTTACTACACATTTTGTTTTTCTTTTTTCAGTGACTGTAGAGTTAGTACACACCCAGTAGAGACTTAATTACAGTATCATCACATATTTTGGAGGTCAAGAATTTGTTAACACAAATTGACCCTAGTGTCAGTTTTAATTATAGTTTAACTTTCTATTGTATACTTTCTATAATCTATTGTATGAATTGACTTTAAAAAGGACAACAGAGGAAAATCAGCAGATAGCAGATCTTATTCACCACATTTAATCCCTGTTAATACAAAAAAAAAAAAATCCAAGGTTCCCACACCTGAACAATCAATGGGCCAGACATTATAACATTCAAGGAACCAGAACTCATCTATTAAAAAGAGAAACAAAGAGAAACTAAAACTAAGGAGATTGTTTTTTTTTACCATGTGCCACGAACTGGCTTGACTCGATTATCCACCACAATGAGGCTTGATGGGGATAAATGATGAAATGCCATTTAATAAACACTAGGAACCAAACAGAGATATAGGTACATACCAGCACAAAAAGTTAACACAAGACGGAGAACAGACATAGATTAAAGATTTAAATACACAGGATTACCAGGGGCTAAAGACAGGTGTAGGTGAACAGTTGTGAAAAAAAAGGTAACTATGGAAAAAATAATAATAGAATCAGGAACTAAATCGCAGGAACTGAAACTTCAAACCAAAAGAACGGCAAAATAAAAAGTCATTAAACACAGACACACAGGGAATAGTGACAGAATACCCCCCTTATGGAGCGGATTCCAGATTCCTCCTCCTAAAACTGACTGGTGCCTAAAATTTCATAATTTAATATTGTTTTTAGTAGTTTTATTAATTTTATAATCATTTGTAATCATTGTATTTTATTGATAATACTGTTCACATACTGTTCTGAATACATATGTGGGAGAGAGAGATTTGGGGTGACTTTGAGTGTATGCGGGAAGAGTTAGAGACTGAAAGTATATGCAGTGTATAGTTAGTTTCCACCAGCATTGGATATACATTCCAATGTTAATGATCTCTTGGCAAAATAACTGGTGTCTGGTCAAATTAATTAACAGCAAGGGGAAAGCAAGATTTTTAAATCTACAGTGCTGCGATCACCGGACTTTACAGCTCTGAGACCACTGGAATTGGTGGAGAGAAACTATTTTAGTATTTTAATATATTTTTCTGTTCTAATTATATTATTGTGTCAAAAACAGTATGTTGTTTATAACTTTTTTTTTTTAATTATGTGCTCATGAAAGGTGCTCCTGAGAGCTGAGTAAGTGATTAAAGGGACCTTCTTTAATGCAATAGCACTGTTTAAAAATGTATAAATTATTCAAATATAATATATGCATTCTTGTGAAATATTAAAAGGAAAGTTTATTAAAAGTAATTTACTCACTTTCAAGTCTGAATGAATCTCTTAAATGGAAATAAAAAAATTCTCCATACAATGGAAGTCAATGGTGCCACATCCAGTGTAGACAGCATCACTGATTATAATGGGTTTTATTTGCATTTTGGCTTTGTGTCACGGTAAGACAAAAAGAAACCTTTGGCATCTGAAATCAGTATCAATATTCTAGATTTCCTGGAAAGTCCATTGGGCCCATCACATAGTTATTATGCCACCAAAGAGCTGCATTCCACAATCATGTTACCAGTATTTGCATTAATTGCTCTATTTCATCATAACCTGGCCTAGATCACTTGATGAATTTCATTTGAAATTATGTTTTATTAACAAAGTTTGGGATAAGCACGTTCAAATGATCTCCCCAATCAGGCCTATAATAGCCAACTAACCTATGTTCAGTTTTTTTCTGCATCCCTCTGCCACTCAGCCTCCTCGCCCTTGGCTGGTTCCTATCCCAGCCAGGGATACGGAGGAGTACTCTTGGTTTGGACCACATTCCAAGCTCGGAGCCCTTACCTGATTATTTGTAAGTGTGAACGCGTGAAACAAACTTTTATGGGCATGTACAAGGAAATAGTCAAAAGATTACATAGTTTGTTCTAAAAATAGATTACGATTCGGAAAAGCCATATAAATAACTTGAGGAAACCATTTCACCCATTCACAAGCTATCTATTCACATCAGTTCTCAGAAACAATGGTTCTTCAGAATCCTAGCCGCACCATCACACATGCAGTATTAGGCAGATTATCAGTTCATGACATCTCACGACATTATTGTCTGCAATCTTGGTTATTTACGGTTCACTGTGAAATGTTTAAATAAACACGGAGGTTAGAAGAAGTGAACAAAGGTCAGCATCAAAATGTTCAAAATCATCAAAATCTAAAATATATGATTATTAGACTAATTAAAGAAGATCAAGATAAGTAAAACAAAAAAAAGATACTTGCTTTCATTTGCTTTCATTTTCCATGGCAGCTTTTTCAAGGAATCCTTTGAACAATTTCACACTTCTTGACAGCAATCCATCATACGACAAAGGAAAAATACACATTTGAAATACTTGACTTGAGTCCATGGTTTTTTATTAGTTTTACCAAGATAAAATTGCTTTCAGCAGTGACTTTCATGTTTTAGTTATCTAATGACGACTTGCGGATTAATTTTAGGCCCTTAAAACAGTTACTGGGAAATGTGCCAAAGCTATATGGCTTATTGATTTAAATATGTCAAGCCATTTCAAAAGATTTTATTTAAGGTATAAAAATACCCATTTGTTTTTCTTGAGAAAACACACCTTTGTCTGGTATCACTGATGGAAATCAAGGAAGTCAGTGGTGAGATGCATTTTTTAATGTTGTCAGCAGATTGCATTGTCTGCTTTTTTTGAGCATGGAAAAATTATGTAACTCAAATTCACAAGACTGCAAAATGAGGAAATGCCATTTACATAAATGTCTCTTAAATTCATCTGCCATCAATCCAGCTGGAATGGACATGATTATTTAAAGCTACTCGGTGTAACTTTTTTTAGATTATTATTAGCTAAAAACACTTAGTTCTTTCAAAAATATATGTGCTCATTAATGTATATTTACATCGTTCAAGTAATAAAGTATTCTCGTGAGTGTATAATATGCCTTGGTGGATGTCTACGCAATTCACTGGCACCGGCCCTGTTTTTATCTTTTTCTTTCCCACTACCTCAACCTCTCCCTAGCACCCCCGTCACATCAACTGATCTCTGACATGGAGAAAAAAATGATATAGCCTACAATGTAAACTTTGCCTTACGCTATTGATGTCGTACAACATACAGAATAACGATAGCACTGATAAAAGTTACTTTACTAAGATTATCTTGCATTCGTCTGGGAACCTGATAACTGATGATAGCAATGATATGGTAAAAAAATAACAAAAACATAAAACTATTATTCATTTTACATAACCTATGTTACCTGCAAATTCTAATAGTTTTCTAAAATAACCTCATCACTTGAAGGAACACTCATGGATTAGGTCGAACAGGAAGCCATATTAATCTTGGACAACATTGGCCACCGTAGAAGTTAAAACGAAATCGGAATTGAGAGGAACAGAAACTAACATTCACTGGATGGTCATATACCTTTTCACTGCTAGATGGGGGTAAAAATCCAGTTATGCTAAATGTGACAATAGGCAGCTGTAGTGGCCTTGAGAGAGCCTCAGGAGGACACTCCTTCCCTGTTTATTATTTTCATCTTTTCTCTCATTATCCACCAGGTCTCATCACCTTTGATTTTGTGCACCTGTGTTTAGACATCATGCAACTGACGCTTTTGACCATAAGTCAACATCCGCCGTTTTAGGGTACCTTTAACGTCGTTAGATGACTCTATGTAATCCTAACCCTACCCCAGACCTAAACCTACCCGCGTTATCTAAATGACGCCCCAGGATTGTCATCTAACTGACGTTAAAGGGTACCCTAAAACGGCGGATGTTGACGTATTGTCAAAAGCGTCAAGACTATGTTATGTTTGATTATCTTGTTTAGTGCACCTGTCTTAAGCCCTTTGTACCATTGCTGAGTTTTGTAAGTGTCATACTACAGCACGCTGAGCGTTTTCATAGTTTCTTCTTTCTTAGTGTTTTCAAGTTTCACAGTTCCTGGACTCCCTGCCTGTATCTGATTTTCCCGTTTGCCGTATCCTTGCATTGTTTGCTGATCTAGACTGCTAACCTGGTTTCTCTCGTACTTGTTCCTTGATCTTCCTCTCAATAAAGCCTGCATTTGGATCACTGTCTGTTTCCATCGAGCAGTTCATGGCACTAAATGTGCATTGGCTAAAAGCCAATCTGAAGTTACAGAAGAGAAGAAGCTTCAAGACTGGTGATAAACAGATAAGATTTAGAAATGTCAGGAATCTGTCAAACTGTACTGATTGATGAGAAAACTACGTTGATTATATTTAAAAAGAAACCTGAAAATGGCACTGCAAAACTGATCCAAAATTCAACACACATTACATAACAACATGGAACATTCATTTCAATAATTGGTAATACTTTTAAAATAATGGTCCGTAGTTAACAGGTAGCTATGCAGGAAGTAATAGGTAGTACTGCATTAACACCGAAGTTAATACTATTAACTAATATGGAAGCAATATTAGCATTAAGTAATAGGTAATTTAGTACAAAGGTAGTTCCTTGGTAGGTATTTGATTGTTACTAAAGAAATGAAGAGTTCAGATGCAAAAGCCTCTAAATGCCATTTGAAATTTTCTTCTAAAATGACCATTTTTATCAAGCTTGTATATTTAAGTTCAGTAATTTCACTTAAATGACAGTTAATAGGTAATCTTCATTGCCATTTAAGTGAAATTATTGAACTTAAATATACAAGCTTGATAAAAATGGTCATTTTAGAAGAAAATTTCAAATAGCATTTAGAGGCTTTTGCATCTGAACTCTTCAAATATATCCTCATTGAGAACTACTTGTGAACTAAGAAATAATAACCAATTAATTACTGATCACAAAAGTAACATGTCTAAAAAGTGAACAATTGTGGGGGGTTTAAAGTTATTATTTTAAAGTGTTACCCAATAATTCCACATTGTCCTGCAATTGTCATTTGGTCACACCCTGAAATGTTACGTCTGCCTGTTTCTAATCTATTTAATAGTCTAATATGTCTATTTTCCAGCGAAAGGTTTTCTGTTGCCTGCAGTGCTGGAAGCCAAATCATACGGTTCAAGTGTTCTAGATTGTTCTTGTTGTTTTTTACATAGTCTCCCATTTTTGGAGTTTTAAAGTGCAGAGCTACATTTAAGCAACTTAGTTAGGGCAAGTGATCATGTACTATTTATATTACCGAGGAAAAAGGAAATCAATTTTAATTAATCCTGCTTTCCATCAAGGAATGTTTCTTTGTGGTCCTTCCCTTTTCACATCAAGGAATGCAGTTTTGATTGGAATCCATTACAGCTCACACCCTAAACAGTCATTGGAGGCAAGGATCCACCTTAACTGGACTATATAATAGGATGTGAAAACAGACCAGAATGTGAAACAGATTTTTTTACTGCTGTTTAGGAACTGAGACAGAAACCATTTGAAAAAGGTAAATACTCCATTTGTGTTTCTTTCTCCATTAATTTAATGAAAACTTTCATTAACTTGTATTCACTGTTTTATTGCTCTTTATCGTAATTATTCTTAATCTTTTTCGATGTCAGGTTATAGCAACACTGTAACTGAAAATGATACAATAAATCCCATAGACATTATTAAGATTTGGTTGCAATAACATTTTCAGCAGGATGGGAAAACAAGTCCAAACCTCAACCATTGTAAAAGACAACCCGACTTTGCAGTCTAAGGTTAGTAAAGCATCTCGTATTTCACAAACTATTTATTGTGTCGTGTCCTTCTGCTTAAATAATATATTCATTTTTCACTCTAGCAGGTAGCAGTCGACCGCACAGTTCGATGTCCATTTGCTGTTCATTTGCAAAACTATAAAGATGGCTCGACCCACCAAGATACACTGCATCACAAAGCAACAAAGGTATCTTTAAATTGTAATCAAAATAACTTCATGTTTACTGCAGATTTGTGGTGTAGCAGCAATGAAGGATTGATGAGTTTTTATCAACAATTTTCTTAAGCTTAACATGATAGGAATTATGTTGTGCAGAAGTTAAAAATCTAAATGTGAATGAGGTTTTATATTACTCACGAATTCTTATTCTTATATCTTATTCCAGAATACGCCATGCGAATCAAAAACTTGCAAGGGCTCCATAATGAATCCCAAATCTCTGATACGCGGTCATTCCTCAGATGACATCCTCCCACAGGCAGTGGATTTCATCAACCAGTACTACAAATCATTCAAAATGTAGGAGCAATGCATTCTCCAATAAATAGATTAATGCATAATATTGTAGGCCACGCATGTGTATACCCCATTATGCACCAGAGAAACGTGGGCGCCGTCATCTTTAGAATATTGTCTTTGAACTTCCGTTTTTGAGGTCGCTCTGTATTTCTATAGCATCGCTGTCGAGGAGTAATTAGCTGGTAAAGTGGATTTACTTATTGTAGCGTTAACAAAAGTTATCATGAGCATTGTAATGTTTATCATAAGCATTGTAAAGCAGATGTCTTACCAAATGTCGACCAGGAAAATGTTTTACGAGCAGTTCATTCACACCTATGCAAGATCGCTGTGAAAACACAGACCGGAAGTCAAAAGACAACGAGCGCACGCAGCGTTGAAAAGGGGCGGGGCTAGATTAGGTGTATTGAGATGTGATTGTGTGGGAGGAGAGGTAGAGATCCTTTCAACTGCCTTACTTTCATTTTTACTCTGAGAGACTTTCCTTAGCCTATGTGAGAGGTTTCAGGAAACTGACAAAGTAGAATCATTTATTTATTTTTTCTTTTTATTAGTTACTGAAAATAGTAAAACTATATATTTCTTTCAAATTGACAAACAGGAATGGTATAACTCAGTCTTACCTTTTGTGCAGCCCCAATCCAAGCGAGCACCAGGCTCGGATTGAAACTGTCACACTGGAGATCACCCTGACCGGGTCCTACTCACTCACTACAGATGAACTCGCTTTTGGGGCCAAGCAGGCGTGGAGAAATGCGCCACGGTGCATTGGCAGGATCCAGTGGACTAATTTACAGGTTTGAGATTTTTTTCTTTTCTTTTTCTATAGATCAGCTAGATCTTCCAAAGCCATGTTGTGCTTTAATATTAGCCTACTCTTCTGCAGCTTTTCGATGCGCGTAAGTGCAAGACCGCCGAGGAAATGTTTCATGCCTTGTGTACTCATCTTAAATATGCCACCAATGGAGGAAACTTGAGGTGAGTTGAATGTATTTGTTGCAGTACAGTAATTATCATCAGATTTACCAAGGCAGAAAGATCACAATGCAAGTAATACCTGGAGTCTGGACCAAAGAAAAAATGTAATGGATACAAATAAAGAAAGAAATAAATTAATCAAATTCCAAAAATGAAGTTGGCCTACCTGTAATTACTAGATTATATTACCTTAATAATCAGACTGCAGTTCTTTTTATTGATTACACGATTGCATGTTATTCTCTCAATGGCTGTAAAATACTTATAATTTACTGATTCTGATTTACTATCTTTTAAATGTTCTTTTCTTAAAAAGCCTACTTTTACATTCAAAAGTCTCCAGGGATTGCAAACACAGACCAGACATTAATGTGCCTATCACTGAAAACTGAGACCCACACAGCATTTGATCACAAATCACTTTTAAGAAGTGTTTTCTCAACATTGCATAGGCCTATCTAATGACTAGGAACACGTTCATTATTGTTTGAATTATTGCTCAATGAGTCATTTCATTTAACAGAGTACATTCCACCATGTACTGTCTTTGGAAGGCTTTTGTCTTTCACTCACATTAAAATGTCCACGTTCGCGTCACTGCAGGGATTCCCCAACTTTTTCAATGAGCTGAGCCTCTTTGAATTAATATTTACTTGAAGTAGGCTACCACCTGAGATTTTAAGTTAATAAGTTAGCTCATATTAAAATTAAGTCAGTACTACTACTACTACTACTACTAAAATAAAGTTCTCTGATGTCAGTTGATGGTCAACTGTATGGGGAAGCCCATTCTCGCCACATCAGGGAACAAAATCGAGCATAAAAAATGAAATGAATGAAATTATGACACCCTTAAGTTAATAATGATGTCATAATTATGTGATAAAAAATATAAAAATTATTGAAATGATAACTTTGCCTATAGCCTACTAAGTCGAAATCAAAATTTAAAAAGTGGAAGTTGCTTTTTCTTTCCATGCTTTTTCAAAATAGTCTGAGGGTGGCAATGTTCTGAAGATGATATTTCCATAAAAACACACCAGAATAGGTTCAATGAATTTGACTTTTTATGCTAGATTTTTTTTTGTCTAATGTGGCGGGAATGGGCTTCCATAAATAAGACACATTTAATCCTTTATATATAAAGTAACAAATAAAACGTTTTATCTACCTAAAAATGCATCTTTATTTATCTTTATCGAACTGAATCATATAGCCATACGACTATTTTACATATAGCCATACGACTATTTTAGACCAGTTAACAACATAATTTTAAAATGTCAGATAATGTGAAAACACTTTTGAAAGTGTGTGAAGAAACTGGATTTTGTTTTATACCTTGACTTTGATTAACTGTGGAACTCCTCTTACCCTTTGGTTTTGGCAGGTCTGCCATCACTGTGTTTCCTCAAAGAATGGATGGAGATCATGATTTCCGTGTCTGGAACGGTCAGCTTCTAAAGTATGCTGGCTATCGGATGGAAGATGGCAGTGTGATCGGGGACCCAGCAGGTGTGGAGCTTACACAGGTAATTAAAATAGAAGCTTTGAGGAGGACAAATATATGTCCTCTGCTTTATATGATCTCTTACCCTTTTTTTAAATGGCATCTGCCAACCATTTGCTATATGTTAAGAAATAATCTCCTGATAACTGATGGAAATTGTGCACTATTTTTATAGGTGTGTATTCAGCTAGGATGGAAACCAAAGTATGGTCACTTTGATGTGCTGCCACTAATCCTGCAGGCGAATGGAGAGGATCCTGAACTTTTTGATATCCCTTCAGAACTGATTCTGGAGGTCCCAATAGAGCATCCAGAGTAAGTCATTTGAGTCATTTCAGAGAAAAAGGAGATACATTTGATTTCTAAATTTGAAGAATTAAAGTTTGAATAAAATTATAGTTTGAGAATTTTCTTCACAGCTTATTCTCTGATTAAACAGTGTGCTTTTCTTTTGTCCAGGTATGAATGGTTCAAAGATCTAAACCTCAAGTGGTATGCAGTTCCTGCAGTATCCAACATGCTAATGGAAATCGGTGGTCTGGAATTCCCCGCATGTCCTTTTAACGGCTGGTACATGGGCACAGAGATTGGAGTGCGGGATTTCTGTGACAACCAACGCTACAACGTTTTGGAGGTAGTTCATGTTCACTGTCTCTTGGTGGTATGGCACGCCTTGATCATTTTGATATTCAAGTTTTGCTTTTACTGCTTTATGTGCTGTAGCGCGTTGGAAAGCTAATGGGCTTAGAAACACGCAAGCTGTCTTCACTGTGGAAAGACCAGGCACTCGTGGCTATTAATGTTGCAGTTATTCATAGTTTCCAGGTAAAGTGTCCTTCTACTTTTGTAGTGTTGAAATACTGATATGCAAATTGATTTAAGGTCATCTCACTTTCATTGTATCAGAAATAATACGTTTTAAAAACTACAGTAAGGAAAGAAAGCCATATAGAAATTTATTGGACTCAATGTTGCTAAATTACTGTGCAGAAAAATAAGGTCACCATCACGGACCACCATTCAGCAAGCGAGTCCTTCATGCAGCACATGGAGACAGAAGTTCGTGTGCGTGGAGGCTGTCCAGCTGATTGGGTGTGGCTGGTTCCACCCATGTCTGGCTCCCTCACCCCTGTGTACCATCAGGAGATGCTCAACTACATCCTTTCTCCCTTTTTCTATTATCAGGTATCAAACTTTCTAATTATAAATCAAAGATATTTTTAGAAGGAGTGGAACGTATTGTGCACTTATGACCACAACTGTTTTCAACATTGATAAAAATAAGAAATGTTTCTTGAGCACCAAATCAGCATATTATAATGATTTCTGAAGGATCATGTGACATAAAGGCATTCGAAAATCTTAACAACCCCCAAGTTTTGAATAGCAGTGTTTCTAAAGAAAACTTTGACATTAGCGGGGTAAATAGTGTCTATGTGCTGTTTTTGTGTTTTCGAAGACTGATGCATGGTTAACACACAAGTGGAAAGATGAGAAGAAAGGACTTCGGAGATGTAAAGTCAGCTTCAAGGGACTGTCAAGGTACTAACAGACCAGCAGGTTCTCCAAACAAAACAACACTGTACTTCATCAATGCCACTGACCAATGCCATTTATATGAAAATGTCTGTGATCTTTCTTCTTAGGGCAGTGCTTTTTGCTCAAGTGCTCATCAATACAGTCATGGCCAAGAGAGTGCGCTGCACTGTTCTCTATGCCACCGAAACAGGGAAGTCACTGAGCTTTGCCAAAAAACTGAAAACCATCCTCAACCGTGCCTTTGACACCAGGGTAAGAAATGCTGTCTTTGAAAAATGCTTTCAAATATTTTATTATTAACAGTGCAGTATATGAATAGCAACAAAACATGTGATCTAAATCTAATATTCATTCTTGTTTTCTAATACAGCTGGTGTGCATGGAGGACTATGATTTCAGTGAGCTTGAGACAGAGAGCCTTCTGATGGTGGTCACCAGTACTTTCGGCAATGGAGAAAGTCCGGGAAATGGAGTGGTATGGGCATATTTTTTTTTTGAAGAATTACATTAAAACGATAATATACAGAAATATATAATATTTAAATGTTTGGGGTCATTACGATTTTTTTTTATGTTTTTGAAAAAGTCTCTTATGGCTGCATTTGTTTGATCTAATATAAAGTAAAACAATTAAAATTGTGAAATATTATCATGTTAACTGTTTTCCAGTTTGATATATTAAAATGTGATATTCAGAAACTGGGTCATTCCTTAAAATCAGTCCCTTTTCAACTTAAAAAAATAAATAAATTTGATCTATTTTTTTTTTTTTTTTTAATATCCATGAAATGAATACATCTTCCTTATGTTTTGATATTTTTGTCATCCCTGTTACAGAAGCATTAAACTATGAATTCACATGAGCAGTAATTTTACTCCCTCTTTTAACCGGGATTGTTGAAAAAATATATTTTTTCAATCTCATATTTGTCATTCAGATGACCAAGGACACATTTTGGGTGATCACATGTCAATTAAGAAAAAAATTGGAAAGCCATTTCAAATATAGCTTTGATACTTTTTATGAAAATAATGACAGAAATGGGATTGACATCATATGACAGGACCACTGATCTATATAATGACATTCTATATAGATCAGTGGACAGGACACAATATTCTTCAACATATAGGCAACTTCACATATTTCTTTACATAGGCTTAATATTGTAAAGTTTTACCTTTTAAAATGACATTATATTGTTTTGCACTCACTATAGTTGTATTACTGAAGAACATTACTTGTTTTCCAATTGCCTTGATATTATTTTTCTTGTTTTCATTTGAAATAAGATCATCATTTTACCGCTTGGCAGAGACTTTTGCTTGTTTTAAGCAAAAATAAATCAAACCTCATAAATCATCAAAATTAGAGCATTATAGAAGAGAGTGACATAAACTTGTATTTTAACTGTTGAATCATGATTGAGAGATACTGGAATTTAACATTATTTTACAAGGGTTTTTGGTGAGGGTAACGGGGCTGACATGAAATCAGGGGACACAGGTTAAATGAAAAATTATTTTTATAAAACAATAATGTATGTTTGCCAAAAGGCTACTTAGAACAATATGAAAATGTGCTTTTTGTATTTTTTTTTATATCATCATTCTGTGATACATTATAGAACGTCCTAAAGAAGAGCATTTACTTAACTTAGACATCTTTTGTTAAAGGAATTCAAAATTTGATGTTTGACATTAATATTTTCTTTCCCTCAGAGCTTCAGAAAGCAGCTTTTCAACTTGCAAAACCTAAAAAACAATGTCAGGTTTGTATGCTAAGATTTTCACTTTTATCACCTGTCAATATGCTCTTGTAAAACAGACAGGAGCCCTGATATCCTCTTCTCAATACAGGTACAGTGTGTTTGGCCTTGGCTCACGTGTGTACCCACAATTCTGTGCTTTTGCCCATGCTGTGGATGACAAGCTTGCTGAGCTGGGGGCCAAGCGTCTTACTGCCACAGGGGAGGGAGATGAACTTAATGGGCAGGACGAGGCCTTCTCTGCATGGGCTTGCACTGCTTTTAAGGTTGGTGAGGTTTCTATAATTCCCTCTGTGCTTGAATGATTCAGTGATTCAAATAAATATTTTACTACTAATATATTGTGCAACAAATTAATGGCATCTCTCTGTTTTTAAGGATGCGTGTGAGGAGTTTAACATTAAAAAACAGCTGAGGGGTGTTGAGCAACAGTTGGATACCTGGGACCCACAGAGATACAGAGTACAGCATGACAGTTGTGCTCTGGACCGAATAACAGGTAAACCTCTACTTAAAACACTGACAAAAAAAGTTTGTTTCCATAATACAGTATTTACACAAATCTTCTGTTTCTACAGCACTGTCTGCTCTACACTCCAAAACTGTGTTTCCTATGACGCTGAAAAGAAGGCAGAAACTGCAGAGCACTCAGTCAAGGTTTGAATCTACAATTCCACTAACTCCCAGCTAACAAAAAAAATATGTTCTTAGAATTTTTGCTAACATTGCCATTTACCTTAGTATTGTTATAGTAAGGTAATTTCTGTTCTCTGAATGTTTGAAAGGAATGTTTAAAACAATTATATTTTCTTGGTTATGTGAATATTAAGGGAAAATTCCATTGAATCAGTTTGCAATTATTATGGGAATATTTCCTGAACATTCTGAAACTAGTAAACAAATGTTAGACGTATATCCTACTAAAATGTTTTAGAAAAATGACATTTTCGAATTCACATTCTCTTAATGTTACTGGAATAACATTTGTTTATAACTTTGAGAGAACCTTGCCAGAATGTTAGCTACATTTATGAGAAGAACATTCACCGTCAGCTGAGCTTGTACACGTTTCTGAAAGTGCTGTTTTACAAGTATATATTCTATTTTCAGTCGTTCTACAATCCTGGTTGAGCTGAAGATGGGTGGAAACACAGAGGTCTTGAACTTTGCCCCTGGAGATCACGTGGGGATTTTTCCAGAGAATTCAGCAGAATTGGTAGATGGTATTGTGAAGCATCTCCCAGATGCCCCTCCTATTGACCAGAGCCTTCACCTGGAGTCCCTCTCTGGTTCTAGCCCTGGTAACAATCACTAATGGCTGTAAAAATAAACTATATGCAATTTGAGAAGAGGCCCAAAATCCAAGCTCTTTCCTGTGCTGTCTTTCAGTGGAAATGAGATGGCAGAAAGATGAATGTATCCCTGCTTGCACACTGGTCCAGGCTCTTACATACTTCCTTGATGTGACAACTCCACCTTCACAAAGCCTCCTGCGCAAACTCTCTACAGTGGCTGGTCAGGAAGAGGATCGCAAACGTCTTGAGGCACTTGCATCGGTAATTGCGTTACACTTTTTCTTTAGAAGAATTTAAAGGGACATTTCGTGAGCTTAGAATTATAAGGCTATCTCCGTTTAGGGTAGTTCTGAGATATTGAGCATCAAAGTTTTTACATCCCAGCTGGCAAAACTGTTATGTAGTATAATCTTCTATTATGGCTTTATCTATTAATCTTTTTGTTTTACAAAAATAACACCACACAGGCATTAATAAACACCCAATGGATCAGATTATGTCAAAAACTCAATTTCGACCAAAAGTGGAGATAGAACCTTATAATTCTAAGCTCACGATTTGTTTACGATTTTATTCTAAATTACACATATTACCATTTACAGAATTCTACCATTTCTCCATAGGATTACCAGGAATATTCTACATGGAAAGATTTCTACAGGCCCACCTTCTTGGAGGTGCTTGTAGAATTTCCTTCTCTGAAAGTCCCAACCGCCTTCCTTCTCAGCCAGCTTCCTCTGCTCAAGCCCCGCCTGTACTCTGTCAGCTCCTCATTGGACCGTCATCCAAACGAGCTGCACCTCACAGTGTCTGTGGTGGAGTACCACACCCAGGGTATTATACTAAACATGTAGAAAACATACAAAACAAAGACATTGGATAATTCTTCTATAATCAAACACCACATACGATGTAAGGATAACGTTGTGTTCTGTTGTATCGTAGATGGACAGGGCCCAATGCATTATGGCACCTGCAGCACATGGCTTAACACCATCAAACGAGGATACACAGTTCCCTGCTTCATTCACCGGTACTGATTAGTCTGTAGATAGTTAAATGCTGAATATGAATATCTCATTTAAATACTTATAAAGGCATTTTAACATTCTGTTTTCCATATCCTAATAATATCAAAGAACGTATATTGACAAGAAGTGAAAGCCAATAAAACGTTCCAGCAACACCAGCGCCCAGCAGCAGCCCTACGTATCCGCCATTTTGGGGTGAAAGCGACTCGGCAGTCATATATTATACATATATTTAGTCCAGTGCAGAGGTCGTTTTTAGGTTAATAATTAGGCGATTATTTTAACTCACAACAGTTAACGTTATAGCAGTTAAAAAGAAGTTTCTGCTTAACCAGTTTTTTTCCCCCCACATAACTTGAGACAGGGAAGTTAAAGGATTTAATTAATTATATTACTCTCCACATTAAGTGTGACAGGTAAGAATAAAGTGATATATCAGTTCATAAAGTTATAATAACGTTAGACCGTTTCCAGGAGGTACACATACCGTTATGTATATGAAAATAAGTTATCAATGAAATTAATGAACTCATCAGTATTTTGCAGTATTATCTTATATGAATGACCGTTAAAGCAAGACTATGTAAACAAAAAACACAGCCACTGTCCAAAGTGCGGCAATTAAAGCTAAAGGAGAACGGACACAGTATCATGTTCTATAAGATCATGTTTGTAGCATGATCCAGGGGATTAAAACGTACAAAATATATTACAGGCCTAGTGGAGTTGGTAACTAATAATAGTAGTACAGGTGAAAAGTTGCGTAAAATGGAAATACTCACTAATGCAAGAAAAAAACTACCTAAAAAAATTGCTATCTGTGCTGTTGTCCAGTAACTCCAGTTGGAATTTTCACCCCAAAATGGCGGTCACGCCACCTAGTAGCTGTTACCAAAAAAGCATCAGAGTTTTGCCTCTTGTTCTTCTATACTCTTTGATAATATAGAAAACTTGACTTGTTTACTGCTCATTATTTCAGCTCAGGTGGATTCCATCTCCCAGAAGACCCCATCACTCCAGTTATTCTGATAGGGGCTGGCAGTGGTATTGCTCCTTTCCGCAGCTTCTGGCAACAGCGCATTCATGACATGAACAAGACAGGTACTATATGTGAGCTCTGAATTCATGGTCAGGAAGTTTGGACAAAAAAAAGCTTTCCATGACTCTTGCTTTGAAGAAGTTATAGAAGTTATATCGATCCAAACCAGTTATCACAATATCCAACATTTTATTTAACCAGTAATGCACTACTGTTTAAAGGTTTTGTGTCAGCAAATGTTATATATATATATATATATATATATATATATTCACCATGGGTGCATTTAATTGATCGGAAGTGACAGTAAAGACATTTACAATTCAATTTCACATTTATAAATATCACGTTTTCACAATTAAAATAAGCATCATAACTTAGCATGATTTATGATGCTGAAAATTCAGCTCTTCCATCACGGCAAAAAAAATTTAATTTCAAACATGTATTCAAAGACAAAACAGTTAGTACAATATTATTGTTGTTGCTGTATTTTCTATTAATAAATACAGCCTTGGTGAGCATACGATTTCTTACTGACCCCAAACGATTAAAAAGTATTGTTTTATTTTGTAATTATTTAAGTTAAAATAAGTCTGTAGTTATTTGTATTTTAAATCCTCAAAGTTTTAATTCCTAAATTAATTGTTTCATTTAATGGACACATTTTAGGTCTGCAAATGACTCCTATGACACTGCTATTTGGATGTCGTGATTCACAAACAGACCATCTGTATAAAGTAGAAACTCTTAAGTTGAGAATTGATGGCATTCTGGACAATGTCAATACAGCCTATTCTCGCCAACCTGGTAAACCAAAGGTACATCTCTAAAGTTCTGTTCATGCTGTACTGTCTATTCTCAAAAACAAAAAAAAAAAAAAACCCAACAAAACTATATAGATTTACTTTGTGTGTCAAAATTCTGTAATGTTCTCTGTCTGTTCTCACTGTTCATCAAATACCCTTACACTGGAATCAGTTTGTGTCTTCTGTCTGTAACCAAGCTTGTGTTGTTTGTAACAGATGTATGTGCAGGATGTCTTGAGGGAACAACTATCTGAAAAAGCCTTGGAGGTTCTACACAACAATGGAGGTCATCTGTACGTCTGTGGTGGCATGAACATGGCCCGTGATGTTGCTAGCACTTTGCAAGATATGTTGGCAAATAAAACGGGCATGACGATCAAAGAAACTGGAGAATTTCTAGAGAGGTTGAAGGTGTGATTCACTATTTCAATCCTCATGTCATTGTATGAACTGCTTTGTGACCAGTGAACTGACTACATTATGATCATTTTGTTGGCAGGTGGAGAAGAGATACCATGAAGACATTTTTGGAGCCTAATAACAGAGATCTGTTTTACCACAAACTTGGGGACTGGGAACTAAATTTAACTAATGTGATTCTAATGTTTTTTCCACTATTTATGTTTTTTTTAAACTGATGTAAGTATAGCTTTTTTTCTTTATTTACATCAAACAGGATTTATTATTCATGCATCTCTATTTTAAGAGGAAATTGTATGGCTTTAGTTTATTGAGTGCATTTGTTTAGAAAAATACTGAAGTATCGTTCAGAAACAATTTTTTTTAATGTCTTCGATGTGCTGTATGACTTTCTTCTGTCAACAGCATTTGATAATTTACACTCTTTTGTATTAAAGCAGATAAGCAGAAAGAGAGTTTAGAGTAAAACTCTGCAAGATAAACTTTTTTTGTATTTTTTAATGAATCATAAGTGACATTTATCTTTCTTGCAGGAATAACATTCATATGCTTTTGAATCCTAAATGTTTCAAAACCCTTTGGTCAAAAACATTCAGTCAGGGTGCGTGTGTCTAAATCATGTCTAAATATAACAAAAGGGGAAATTCAACTAGACGGAAGTCTAGGTTTATAAACTTGTGAATGAGTAACAAAGTAAAGCAATCAAGAAAACAGAGTTTGCTTCTAGCTAGTAACAGAATACCTAGAAACAGGGGTTTGCATATGAAAAACCTATCAAATTGTAAGGAAATGATGTAATGTATCATGTATGCTTTGCTATGCTCCTTTTTATATAAAAACTGTTGTATTTTCTTTCCTGGGGGATTCTCTCGGAAATTTGTCTGTGATCCTCCGGCTGGGATTAAAGCATATTCAAAGTCATTTTCTGGAGTCTGTTTAGTTATTGCTGCGCAGCAGGTAGTTAAACAATTGAGACTTTATTACCAAGTAATAAAGTGTTCAAAAAGGAATGAGACGGCATTCGCCTCAGTATGAGACTCTTAGGTGGGGTTAGATTGCGGTCAGATAACGTCTCGGTTACATATGGTAACCCTCGTTCCCTGAAGGAGAGAATGGAGTTGTACGTAATGACCGATGTTGTGGAAATTTTAATCTCACATATATTGATATGATTATTTGGATCTTATGTCTCATTATTTCCTTATTATGTTCACTTTCTATATGTAACCACAGAGGAATGTCTTATGGGATGGGGGAAGTGATTTGTTCTCCCTTATCAAGAGTAGAGTTAGGCACCAGAGGACCGGCCGGGTCAGGGGTCATCTTAGACTGGGAGGGGTTGAGGGGGTTAGTAAAGCTAACCTGGCATCATGAATCCTATAACTTTGTGGAAATTTACAGAGAAGGCTCGGCTTGCAGTAAATAACCTTGGGGAGGGCTATTTAGTCTTCACCCCGGCCTGTGTTCGGGGCGTCACTCCACTTCGCAGTAATCTGTGTTGGTGACTGAGCCTATTGTTCTTGCAAGAATAATAAACCTTTCCCTTTATTAATTTGACTCAGAGTGTCTCTTACGAAGTGATGTCTGTTTATTGAATTTTTGCCTTAACAATTGGTGTCAGAAGAATGGGATTCCTTGGAAGTGCCTTCTGGACCTGAGAGCGGACGGTGTTTGGCCACCTGGACTGAGCAGTTCCAGCTCTACCTCGTAAGCTTGAGAGAGAGGGGCCGACCGCTATCAGGCCCAGGAGAGGCTCCACTGGAATCAAAAAGAACCCGAGGCACAGAGAAAAGACATCCTGGTAAGACACAGCTAAATTCATTTTATATTGGGTATATAATTGAGAGGAACTGTACTGGCTGGGGTCTATTTCGGTGGTTGCGAATAAGAGAGTAGTCCAAGATTAATTGAGACCTGTTGGCAGGTCAAGAAATTTCATATGGACACTGAGTTTTCGTAAATTGCGAATAAGAGAGTAGTCCAAGATTAATTGAGACCTGTTGTCAGGTCAAGAAATTTCACATGGACACTGAGTTTTCGTAAATCTGAAATTAATTGACATTTGTCAGGTCAGAGATTTCGCCCAGATTACAGTCCGAGATCACTTGAGAGCTGAAAGCAGGTCAAGAGATTTCAGGTGGACTCTAATCTGTGGGGTAATTGAAGATCTGCAGCGGGGTCAAAAGATTTCCAGTAGATAAAGCGCTGGCAGTGCACCTTGACCGATCTTGGGTTAAGAGATCGGATCTGTTGGAGACGTCCGACAGATTATTAGACGCGTCGAAGGAAAATCCACAGGGGAAGTAGAAACAGCCAGTATGGGGAAATCTCAGAGCAAGCTTGCCAGATATGATACACCAGTGTTTTGGTCAAATGAGAAAACATTATGGGCAGAAGTGTGTGGATATAGAAAAATTGATAAAGTATCATGATTTTCCCAGTGAGGGAACACTGAGCGCTACCAGACTAAAGTAGTGAAGGAATCAGTGGAACAGGACAGCGAAAAGCAAACAGGCTGTTGTGGCTGCGTTCATCATGAATGTAAAAATGTGAACAGACAGTGGACATTTGGCTTGAGGAAGCTGGTAGAGAGAAAAGAAAATTCTGAAAGAATTCATGGAACTATTTATGAGCGACTGTTAAGTCAGGTTAAGTTGAACTTATATGAAAATAAGTTTCAGATAAAACAATAAGGCATTGAGTATGATTAACAGTTATATAAAGATAAGGAATGTTTCATTAAGCAGAATGGGGAACAATTTTATATTTTAGTGGTAAAATATTGATTGAAATTATGTTTAATTTTGGTTTGACAACCATTGTTTGAACCTAAAGGGTCCAGCTATGCTGGGAGTACAGTCAAGAAACTTTGTGAAAACAACTTAGAATATTTTGAGCATTTCGATGCGGCTTTTGAAAATTAATGTTCTGTCAATAATAATGAAGAAGATTATGATTGGGCTATTGTGATTAAATCCGCCACTGGTGGACTGTAAAAGAATACAGAGAACTGCTTATCAGTGGCTCTGTGTGCATTCCTGAGTGGGACACACTGCTTCAAGTGTGTGCAGTAAGTTGGAGCGGATAGAGAGTGTATTAATTGTGGTCAGGAGGATCATTTAACACGTAACTGTAAATGCCCACCGAGAAGGTGGTTGAAAATGTGATAGAGACACATTTCTGGTAATAATGTGGGTTTGAAAGTAAATCAGTTTAAATGACAACATTAACATTTTTTCGTCTGAGAAATAATAGATAAAAACAAGGTCAAGAGATTGAAGCCTTAAAGTGAATCCTTTTAAAGAAAGGATCTATGATAGTAATTTTTAAAAGTGAATTTATGAATAGGCCTACAATTTGATGTAAAATGAATGACTCCAACAAATGTAAGTTGCGAAATATATCAAAGTAACTAAAAGGATGAATGTGTTTTAATTAAACATTTTAAAAAGGTTTTAGATGATATAGAGAGACTAATCGCACAGATGATTTACAATAACTGTAAAAGTATCACAAGCAGAGAGTGCTTGCCTCGTCAAAGTTAGTGTGAATCCTAATTGGAGATTGATAAACTCCAAGAGAAAACTTAAGTCAAATATTAAACAATGGTTGAGAACTTGATGATTAAAATTGAGATTGAGAAATAAGAAATGTTATTAAGAACTAGAATAATTATTTTTATTTAAGAACAAATAAGCAGAAGCAGTACTTTATTAGCAGTTGTTGAATGTTGATTAAACAAACAACTTGAGAAGTTGACCATGAAAGAACTAGAAGCTGATGTTTAGCTTTCAAAAGATAAGTTTGTTTTTGGCTGTAATGAAACAGTTTGGTTATCTGAATCTGATGTGTACTGTGGCTGAAAACTGCCAGTGCAACAGAGACTCAATCTGAGAGGAAATTAGTAATGCCTTAATTCCCTGATGTGGGCAAAAGACAAATGTAAATAATGTTTATTTGAAACCGTATGTAATTTCTGGCAAAGATGCCTTAAGTTGGAATAGAGTTAAACGATGGGATAAAGTTTGATGTTAGAAGTTTATGAGCGTGCAGTACCAGTCCTGAATCCCTCACAGTCTCTCTCTCATTCAATGTCAGCTACAGATGTTATCTGAGCCTGTGTCATTAGTGATAATAAGCTATTTGTATTAAAACACAGTGTTTCAGTTGAAGATCATAGACACAGAGATGTTAAGAGAAATCATTGCCATTTAGAGGCAATTTGTATTTTAAATGTTTTAAAAGTAAAACTGAAGAACTTTCAAGAAGTCATTAAAATAATAATAGACGAAACGAAGATACATCTTTGACTAGGTTGTTTGTGAACCAATAACTTCTTTGTCTGAAGATCTTAGTCCCCACCATGAAACGGGGGCGGGGCTGATGGCTCCGCCTACAGATGAAGTGCACTGAATGTACGGTTGTGATCTAAATCCACTGAGTAGCTAGTTGCTGCTTTTAAGATGGTTAATGGATTTAAGTGATTGAATACTGTTGTTATTAACCTGTCTCCCTGTGTTACAACTATTAGGCAATCCAAATGGCCCTGGTGACTCTTGAATATTTTTCCTAAGCTCCAGAAACAACAGATTTTGTTGAAGAAAACGGTTTTGAGAAAATGGCGGTTACCATGTGTGCACGAGTGGTCATCTCGATGACGGGTAAGACCTTCTTTGGCCAAATAGGAGGCAACCTAAGGCAGGGGGATCACGCAGACACTGGGCATCTCCTGATGGAGGTGTTTATGTGAGGTTGGGTATGAGAGTGGACGGGTGTCTGCGAGGCCAACAGCATCCTGTATCGTTAGGGGGGATGGAGCTGTGAGGAGTCACGGCAGTCTGCCTCAGGAACGTAAGTCCCTCTATCCCACTCACCAGAAACCGCATTCACTGCATGGCTTGTTTCTCATTGTGACAAGCTCTATGTATGCCAGGGGACCACACCCTGATGGAGATTATAGAAAAGAGCTAAGAGGAATTGGGCTTTCAGGGTTCAGTCAGGGCCATGAAGTGATTCCCATTAGTTGTTGTGGAGACACCAATAAAACTTTTGGATGTCGGTCGCCTTATGGGCAAGGAAAATTATAGTGTTGATTTTGAACTAATATGTTTAACATATTTTTGACTCCTGAAGGTCGTTAGACATGGTGGTGACTAAAGATAAAGACAGCTTTTGTAGATTTAAGAAAAGTCTGGATAACAAAGGTGAATGGTCAAAGGATATTGTAATGAGTTTAAATGTTGTCTAAGTTACAGTCTTAGGAGGCTGTTGAAAAGATTATTTTGTTATAGTGAGAGAGACTTGAGTGGAGGAAGGAACTGTGTCTGTCTTTCTGTTATTGGCCTGCTAAAGCAAAATAATGATAATGAACCAAAACAACCAGCTGACCTTGTTAAATTCGAATGAATAATGAACAGACATGCTTTGAAAGATGGTTCAGAAACCATGTGAAATTAGGTAAAGGTTACAAGAAAATGTAAAGTTTAAAATCTTATTCGAAAGATTTGAATATGAAAATATGCAGTTCATAGTCAGGTATGAGTGTGTGTGTGTGTGTGTTTAATAGTGAAAGCATTTTATGCTTTTGTGAGTTTTATCATCACAGATGGGCCAAGGCAAATGACAAACTTTAAAGGAAAATTCTGACGAGCTTTAAGTTGATTGTTCATCAAGCTCTGTCTAGTAGTAATAGTTTTGTCATTCATGATGTAGTTGTAAATTGGAATTGTGAATTTGTTGACGGACGTCTGTCAGGGGTTGAGATCAACGAAAAGGGTGTAGATTTGACGGCAACAACAAAGAAAAATGGCTAAGTTAATATCGAATTATTAAGAGAGTCCTTAACAATTATGAACTGAACTGACATGTTTGACTGACATAGACTAAGTCTGTACAGCACGACCTGACCTGATGGAAACAATTGATGACTTTGGAAATATTTGTAGATAACTGACTTGAGAGACCAAACAACAGGCCTGAAAAGCAGGATTCACTGTGAGACTCAGGGCCGTTGCCCTTCAAAAAACTTCGATAAGATCGGTGAGATTGGGCCTTTAAGTAATATTTTTGTTTCAGAGGCAGAGAAAGATGTCTGGGCGAAAATTGGTTGAAGGATGCTGTTTGGGTTAGTGTTGATTGGAGAATTAGATTAATTTGAATTGATGCATGAGCTAAGTCATGCATCAAAAGGGGGATGGTAACAATTGCCAAATATGGGTTTACTGAGGGGTTAAAATTTGCTGAAAGCCATTGCACAGGTGGGGCAATGTTGCTGTCTATAAGTGGGCTGCACACGCTGATAACACAATTTCAGGACTGTTTAACAGGAGACGCCAGGGCAGAGGCAGCAGCGAAGGCCATGGCAGCACAACAGACAAAGGAAACTACGTGTATCTGAAAATAACCTCGCCATTTCTTTTTCTCTACAGATCATGGAGACTTTTAAGACATGAGCAGAATGTGTCTAATAAAATAATGGCTATAGGGATGAATTTGGCTAACTACCCTGGCCTGGGTTATTAGTGTGACGGAACGGTGTCACACCTGCGCAGCGCATAACTAAGATTTTCCTTTTACAGAATCTCAGGATGGATTGCAGCAAACAGAACTGATTCTGTTCCAAATATATAAACGTTATGCTGAGGACATGAGCAATATGAGTTGAATGTTTCCCAGAGGAAATAGGACTCTGAATGATATTAAGATCCAGTGATAATGTTTCAGGTTATTGATTCCACAGGTCACATTAAAAGGGGAAGACCGGCCAGACAAGCAGATGAGTTAATAGATGTTGTCACTAACAAGAATAGTTAAGGTCTCTATTCACAGGTGAAAGCAGGCAAGAAAAGGTTTACTCCGGTGGGGATGCGATCGTGATTTAGGGGAAACCTTGTAAGGATCAGAAAATGGTTGGAGAATGTGACACCTGGGTCCAAGCCTCTCACCTTAAGACAACACCAGCAGGCCTCAACCATCCAATAGAGCATAAAGTGAGGGGTCAAAGGCTAGTGCTAGTAACAGCCTCCCTCCCGACGTGGGAAGACCATTGCGACGGCACGCAAAGTGTCACCCTGGTGAACATGGAACGTCCATGGGGCGAAACGAGATGATCAACACACCTGGAGGAACCACCTGCTAACTGATGGTTTAAGTTAACAGGAGAATTTGTTTCTGTGATGATTTTGATGATTTTGGTTGAATCAAACTAAGTATTGATTTGATTGGTGCAAATATAGGAAATGTATTGATCGATGTGTCTGTACTAGAGATATTAGAGTTCATTTTGAACAACTAATTTGGTTACAGGAAAGGATAAAATTATAAGTCTTATCTGGTAAGATTTGTTAAACAGCATTCAATAGGGCTTACTAAATTGAATTAGAAGTCTTGTTTTAACATTGCAGACTACAGTGACAACATAACTGGTGGATTGAACACATGAGACAGGCGGTAAAGGAGTCTGAACATGCTAATGGGGCATGAGTTGGGTGGTTCATGTCTATGTGGGGAGGATGGGTGTACTGGATAATCCAGACGGTACTGCCAATTGTAGCGATAGGACTGCTGCATTTTGGTGTATTTTAATATCATATTGGAACAATTATGGGGTTTTGTTGGTTTTTCTTGCTAATCTATAACCTATTTCTTATATATTTGGAGTGACTGAGGGTCTGATTTTTATCAGGAGTGCAATAACAGTGATTATTCATTTAGCCCGGCTTCAAATAAAATGCTTTACTTGCTTGCTAGACAATTAATGGAGCTTTACTCCGCAAAAACAGCCTTAAGCTTTCTTCTTTTACAAATACTATTTTTTTTTTCCAACAGATGTTTAAGCAGAGTGATCATTTATGCGAAAATCATTTGAAGGGTATAAATGTGATGTTGGGCTTAAAATTTGTCTTTGTTTATTATTATGATTATGGGTAACCTAATGATAAACAGGGGGAATTGTTGTGGAAATTTTAATCTCACATATATTGATATGATTATTTGGATCTTATGTCTCATTATTTCCTTATTATGTTCACTTTCTATATGTAACCACAGAGGAATGTCTTATGGGATGGGGGAAGTGATTTGTTCTCCCTTATCAAGAGTAGAGTTAGGCACCAGAGGACCGGCCGGGTCAGGGGTCATCTTAGACTGGGAGGGGTTGAGGGGGTTAGTAAAGCTAACCTGGCATCATGAATCCTATAACTTTGTGGAAATTTACAGAGAAGGCTCGGCTTGCAGTAAATAACCTTGGGGAGGGCTATTTAGTCTTCACCCCGGCCTGTGTTCGGGGCGTCACTCCACTTCGCAGTAATCTGTGTTGGTGACTGAGCCTATTGTTCTTGCAAGAATAATAAACCTTTCCCTTTATTAATTTGACTCAGAGTGTCTCTTACGAAGTGATGTCTGTTTATTGAATTTTTGCCTTAACACCGACGAATAGGAATCTTGCTAGAGAGACTTGCTAGCTAATCTTTGAGTGAAACAAAACAGTTAAATGCACATTGGCGTACAGTCATTTACATCAGCTGCTCAGACGGCCTGTGTCGAGGAAGAATCTAGACATGAAAGTACGCATCCTTCAGGTCGATCACTACAAACCAATTTTGGGGATGGATGCATTCGAAAATGCGTTTCTGCATGAGCATATTGAACGGTAGCTTGTGAAGACTCCGATTCAAAACTCGCAGGTCCAAGATCGGTCATAACCCACATCATATCGGCTGGAGGGACCGGCTCTATTGCGATCTCCATGCAAAAGACATGGGCATAGGCTGCTCTCACTGTAGTGGAGTGGATGGCCTGAAACTTGGGGGCCCTAAACTATTAACCAGTCCGAGAGAACCTCTTGTAAGATAACGTACTCGGGTACTAATGTAACCTCGGATCTCTCTTGAAGAGGGAACGAGTACTGCTTATCTTTGCCGTGCCTGCAACACGCTCTGGTTTGCCTCAGAGAAGAAATTTTTAGGCCATATTTATAGGCCCAGGCCACGCCGTCTCAACAGGAAATGACGTACTGGATATGACATCACCAAGGGCCTCTCTTGATAGGGTGCTGCAGTTGCCGCAGGACAGCCAATTGGCATGCGAGCCGTCTTGCCTATGTCTGCATGCTGCAGCAACGCATTTTACATTAAAGGGGGGGTTGACTGCGATTTCACTTTTTTGAGTTTAAATAGTTTGTAATGTTGCTGTTGGTGCATGGACAGTATCTGTAAAGTTGCAGCACTGAAACTTCAGTGTAAGCAGAGATATCGTCTTTTAAAAATCAGGAACTATAATTGCCTACAAAAACGACTCGATTGGGACTACAGCTGGGTTTTAGACTTCACTAACCCACACATTTGCATCAACCCTCCATCCGGAATAAGCAGAAAAGGGCATGCGCATATTTAAGTGGCTCGTCGAGTGTGTGGTCTTCTGTGTTTGAGCTTTCCACAGACGCTGTTCTTTGTCAACAATGGATACACTTTATGTTTGTCAGCTGTCAGGTCTTCTGTGTTTGAGCTTCCCACAGACGCTGTACTTCATCAACAATGGATACAATTTATGTTTGATTATGTTCCTGAAAACGACGATCGTAATTTAGCTCTCTGTGCTGTGCATTTTACGAGAGACAGCTTCCAGAATCTCCACGAATTCAATGCCGGATTCAACAAGAAACTGTTACTAAAACATGAAGCAGTTCCAACTTTAAAACCTGAGGTAACAGTTGTTGGACCACAACCTGTAAGTAGGCTAAGACTTAACCATTTTAAATGTATTTACATGTATAATTCCAGACGTAGCCTTGTGTTTTATTTTTTTTTTTCAAATGCCAGCACTGGCTTTATAGCCACTCGGCTACTAGTTATGCTATTTTGTGTCTACGACAAACGCGTACAAACATTATGGACCTGAATTTTGTATAAGTACTAATGTTTCAAATGTATTTTTCATGTATATATGCTTTATGACATTATTTTCGATTTGATCAAGAACGTAAACTAATACCACGCTGTTTGAGTATAACGTTAGTAGCCAGTCAGTTGCTATTGTTGCCAATCAGATGCTATGGTGTAAAAAAAACATGTATAAAGTTAAAAAATGTAGCAAATTATCATTCAGAAATGTTTAAGAGCCGTATGTGGTGAGTGTCTGCTTGACTCTCTTTATCGCCGCTTTCTCGGTCTGATTCTGCCTCAAACTGATACTACAGGATCGACCATAGTATCGTCACCTTTATTTACATGGTTGGACCTTTGGCATGCACGTTTCGCCCGTAAAGGCAATGGGTGTTAACCTTCCGGACAACGTGAGCGACAGTTAAGCCAATCACAACACACCGGCCCAAACTAACCAATCTGAGCCCACTGCGTGTTTCTGAGGGAGTGTTTTCATAGAATCAGGAAGTCAACCGCTCGTTCGTGGAACAGAGGAGAGCGCGGCTTACAATAAAGGTGAAATTTATGAAAAATAAGACTTTTAAAAAAAGAAAAACCATGAATACATGTTATATTGCACCCCATAAACACAATCAAGCAAAGAAAAAAAAGCAGTCAACCACCCCTTTAATTCAAAATTAAGGACAATTATTGGCTTCAATATCTTGTGGAAAAGAGGTTTTCCCCCTAGCATAAGATATTACGCAGTACTCGTTCCCTATTCTAGAGCGAACTGAGGTTATGTTAGTAACCAAGTACGTTTTCACCCTAAAAAAGAATTTACCTTAGAAGCTGAGGTGATCAATTAATTTTTAAACCAGTTTGATTTACAAAACTGAGTTATATAATGATAGGGTGGGAATCATCTAACAATGCGCTTTTAGCCTGGTTAAAACCATAGCATCTCAGTTTGTAACTGTGTAATGGTCTGGCAAAGCTTCATAGACAAATCATTTCCAGAGGGGCGTCACCAACGGACGTAGCTCAAATGCGCAATTGGATAGACCTAAAACCAATCAGAGCGCTGAATGAGATGACGTATGCAGAGCGACGTTCGTCTGTTTTAATAAACGAGCAGACAATCTGATTAGCTCCTTGCTCTACGTTTATTTAAAATTAACAGCAAGACAACTATAAGTAAATGTGCTTTCCATTATATAAATCACACACAGTAAACAAAACCTTAACAACTGTAAAGAAGGAGACCTAATCTGATAGCAGTTTGGCACTGGCTCTCTCTCTCCCTCACACACACACACACACACACACACACACACACACACACACACACACACACACACACACACACACACACACACACACACATTCAAATTTGCCGCTCCTGTTATCGCTATTGTCCGGGTGCACACGAGACACATAGCATTTGATCATGCAAACTCAAAGTACTCATCATCCTGTTACAATAAATTCACATCGCATATACACGCATACATATGTTCAAATGGATTTACCTGTTCAGGATGAGTTGATGTTAGTTGTGAAAGAGACCGAGTGAACGTGATTGTTGGTATCGTGGGCTATTTATAGCGCACTGTCGCGTCTCCGCAATAATGGCGTCACCCGGAACAGAGGGTACTATGTGTCATGTGATGTGGGAAATGTTTTTGTGTCCATAGTTAAATTATGTTTTTAAAATAATATTACTTGATGTTGGTATATATTTTATGGGTATATATTGATGTTTAATGTTTATTAGTGCAAGTTTATGTAGTACTTAAGCACTATGAAATTTCATATTTCCCCTGGTTTTTGGTAAATGGTTGGCTCCAATAGGGGGAGGAGCCAACAGTATAAAAGAGTGGCTGAATATGTGTTCAGGGTCTCTTGGTAGGCTGATGCGTGAGTTTGCAGTTGTGGTGCCACGAACAAATCAAATAATGAAGTGATGTGTGAAACCGTGTTTTGTGGATACGTGTTTACCTGATTTTGTTTATTTTTATTTTTGTTTAAGTTATCCTATTTTTGCCGGTGGAATAGTTGATTATTTTTGTACAAGTTCGGGACTCACTTGTAAATAAGTTTCACCTCAATGTAAATAAACCATCATTTTGCACCATAGTGCATTTGCGAGTTGGGCCATCATTTTTATCTTGGACCATACCACGTCCAGGGAGTGGAGCACCAAAACCCACTTCCCTACAACAACCTTAACAAAAAAAAAAAAAAAAAAAAAAACTTTGCTATGAACATTGCAATTTAGACATGCAAACTGCGTGCCGGTATAGTGAGCCCTTACTGTCTATGGGTGAGACGTACATGCTCGGGCAGATTCGGCTTGAAGTCGTTCTTCCTCGGACGGGGCACCGCTACAAAAGAGCGGTGTGGGAAGTCTATCATAAATGCTTCTGGTCATTGCGTTCCTAGAAATTAACACATATGTCTGTGATTGGCTGTGTCACTCAATGCTGCAAACATGTTACAAATAGAAACTCTGGCCTGTGAATCATTTCTATTTTGTTTTAGTTGTTCTTGTTGCTTTTCTGCAACAGATGAATAAAAATGTATTAGTTTTTCATAGATATTTCTAGTTTGCGGATCGTTTTATTCTCCCTCAACCAGAACACAGAGTGAGTGCATTACCGCCCGCGCTCCCTCTTATGACATCACCCAGTTCCTGTAAAAAACATGCTACCTTGAAAGAAACCCCAGTAAATGTTATTTTACTAAATTTTAAGATCGACACTTTTAAATATATACACATTGATCACTTTCATTTAAACATTAAATGGTTGTGGTGGTTAACATGTAATTTACACTTTAAATTTATGCAACCTCATTTATACAGTGGGAAGCCTGGTTCCTCAAAGAATAGTTTTTTTTTTTAACATTAATTTAATAAATAACTTGATTTTTAATTGCATTCAATATAATGCTTGTGTTGTTTTCGTTTAATTTTAAATCATTTTAAGTCATCTAAAGCCCCATGGCTGAGAACAACCACATTTAACATTACAGGTTGTCACATTTACAATTTAAATGGGCTGGTTGAAATAATAAAGATACGCTTTTATGACCTTGAATTTAAGAATTATGTAATTAAATGATTTTACAAATTGGAGGTGACATAAGCCACATAAATCACATTCAGCAAAAAAATAATAAAAAAAAAATAAAGGGATGGTTCACCCAAAAATGAAAATAACTTTTTTGTATAATAATAATAATAATAAAATAATAATAATAATAATAATAATAAATAAATTCATCCAGGTTAGGAACTACAAGAAAGTTAGTAAATTATATAATTTTCATTTTTGAAAATATAATTTTACCAAACACACTTTGGAAAAGAACACAATTACTTTAATTCATTCATTTATTTACAAACAATACAAAAAATGAAAAGTGAATTAAATCTGCTGCAGCATGTTCATATTTCGCTCTATATGGTGAAAAAAAAAATATTTAGCAAAAGTCATAAAATACAGAAACACTAAAATGTTAACATATTGGGTTTATTATTTATACAACGTAGAATGTTTACCCAACCCAATTCCACCATAAGGTAGGTAAAAGGTAAGGTAACATTTTAGCAACAATCTGTGAAATTATAGGGCTAAAAAAATAATAATAACTAACCGCTGTCTCTTCATTTCCGATGTGACTTCTTAGATGTTGCTCTCTCTCGACCTTGTTTTAAACCCTTAGTAAGAGACAAAAGAGTTTTTGAGAGAGAGATTTTTCTGATAATAATAAGAAAACAACCAGGTGCACAAAAAGATGTTTGTGAACAGCAAGAATAATAACTGTACCAAATAGTATCCTGTGTGATAGCCGCTCATGTACCAGGAAATAAGCATACTGCCCAAAGCCTCGTCGTCCTCTGGAGAATCTGGACTCATAGGTGGAGGTGGTGGGATCATCTGGACCAACAATAAAAAATAAATCAATAATTTGCCCCGTGAACAGCTGACAATATTTTTACTCGATCACTTTTCATGAAAGAAAAAGTTAATAGATCTGAAAGGTCTCTTACCGGGGGACCGGGTGGAATCATGGGAGGCCATCCAGGGAAGAAATGTCCAGGACCTTCTGATCGTCTGCCATCGGTCTAGAGAAAGAACTGAGTTTTAAGGCCAACTATAAAGTTTCAATAATCATTTGAATTATAGACGCGCATAGGGAAGTCTGCACTGCAACAATAACACAACACAGAGGATTGTGATATGTTGGGATCACTTTAGTTTCAGAATGTTTTTTTTCCAGCTCATGAATGACAAAAACATTGACAGCCAAACATAATCAACCCTGACTTTAAAGAGCTTGAGTATTTAAAGTGGCAGACAACAACTGCGGTGCATACTTGGTGTGGATGCTAATATAGTTCTTTTATAGCTATAGTTCTTGGTGTGAATGGATCTTTAATCTTTTGTGAAAAGGCTACTTATCTAACAAGATGAGAGAAGCCCTTTGCAATGCTGAATATAACAAGGTATAATATTATAACAAGGAAAAATGGCTGTCACAGATGTTTAATAAAAATAATTACATTTAAGCCTAATACATTATATCGTTTTTCAATTCATGAATTCTATAAAAATGCTAATAAAATGTATAATAAAATAGGCCCATTTGATTTACTTTAATATGATAATACAACATAATGCAGTCTGATTAAACACACAACCCTTCATTTTGCATGAAGGAAGAAAATTTTTTTTTTTTATGATTTATTTTTTTACTCCAGATTGTGATCGGCTGCTTCTCCCTACCACACCAGAAATAGACACACATATCACACATTTGCATTTCTTCAAAGCAACACCAAGTAACTTTTCCTCTGTGGTCGCCCTACAGGCTAGAAGCGGAATTGTCCATTACCGCTGTTGTAAATAATTTAGCCTACCGCAGCCTACTGTCGCACACACACGCACGTGGTTTATCCAGCACCGGTTTTGGAATGAACGATGTCCACAGACAAGGTAGAGTATGCTGCAATATTTCTTGAAAATATGATGTATTGCGACAAAAACGAAGAAAAACCAAATAATGACTATTGTAACGCTTGACATAAAGCAAGTCAAATGTAGTTTTCTTATGTCTCATTAGAACTACAGAAACTCGACCTGACAATCTTACATAGCGTGGTTATAGCAGATATTTGACCGCAAAGTTATTTTATTTTTTTTCTCCATTTCTGCACTGCACAATGCATTGACACTATTGAATTACAGCTGAGCTGGATGATGACAACTTTATCCTTTATGTCTTTATCCAGACAACTTTATCCTGCTTTATTGATGAATTGAACCATTTCCATAATTGATTAACTTTCCACAGTTATTAAGCCAAACTGAATCAACACTGATCTGATTTCAAATGAATAATAACTTTTTACTATTGTCTTCTTAGAGCTACTATACAGCCGAACTGGATTCTGTTTGGATCATTGAATAATTCTTTTCCTGTTTATCACTGTAAAGTTGCTAAGAAACAATCTGTATTGTACAAAGCACTATATAAATAAATGTGACTTAACTAATCAATAATCACGACAGACCTATTTTTAATATTCACCTTTTGGAAGTTAAGTCCAGGTGGGGGTACAGGAGGGAAACCAGGAATCCACGATGGAGGTCCCATGGGAGATCTGCCTTTAGATTTGTGCTTCCCATGAGCGGACTGCTGTGGGGTAAAAGATCGATCACTTTCCTCTGTCGAAGACTCATCCTCCTTGACCTGCATTAAGGCAAGTAATATAAGATTAGACATCTGAATCAATCTCTTAAACAACTACAGTGTCTAACTGATAGCAATGACATACTCCACATGATCCATCTGCAGTTTTCTGAGTGTCTTCATCCAAATCTGATGCCTCTGTCAGAAGGTCACTGAGGTTCTGCTCCTCCTCATTACCATAATCAGTATAGAGGACCACACAGGTGCCCTTCTCCTGATCGATTGAGGAAATCGTAGCAGAGTACAAGTTCCCATCTTCAGACCAGAAAGAATAACAGGAGTCCCCAACCTGCCACTGTACAACACATTTCAGTTCACCTGTATTTGGAACTCCAAATCAACTCAAGTACTGAGATTAAGATTACCTCTTTATCAGGTGCTGCGTTATATCTTTTTCTGCTTTTGCTCTTTTTGTTGTTTTTACGCTTCTTTCCAGGGTTATCTTTTTTGTGCGGTGTCACACTGTCCTCTCCTTTCAGTGCATTCTGGTAAGTTGAGGAGGAACGGAAGCAAAACAACAGCAGGGTTACTGAAGAAGCAAAGTAAACGGCATTGTATCAGCTGAACAGTCGCACCTCTTTTAATCGTCATTACCTTGAACGACGCAACCGCTTTATCATAAGCTTTAATCAAAGCTGTATCATCCCAGATGTCAGAATCATCACTCTGAAAAAAAGAGAAGATATCATGAACCACTGAACTCTTCTGTGACTTTATGCTACATCTTTGTTGGACAGTGTTACGCCAACTGATTGTAAGACCAAAACCACAAAGTCAAAGAAAGCAAAAACCGCAAACTAGAACTATTGAACTAAATGTGCAGCCAACAAAATGATAACTAACGAGCAAAATAATCGGGTAACTTAATGTAATACGAATCTAAAATACATGCAAGTGTAGCTAAATCTTACATCGTAAATTCTCTTTTAAAATGGTTCAATACTCACATTACCCGTCCCACGACAAAATATGACATCTTCCGCACCATTTGCCATGAGTATTTTGAATATAAAACCGTATAGCAAAATATTTCACAAGTGCAACGTGCGCCACTGATGTATGCAGCAGCTGATGACGCTCAAATCAGGCGACACGTGAACGACGTTCGATAATGAACCGAGCAGCTGGAGTGAACCGCGGACTTGGCTGGTGTGTTCTGTGCAAAAAAAAAAAAAAAAAAACTTGTTAAATGCTTTTCTAAATTACTTGTTTATGATCCGAATCACGGCTGAAACGAACTGGGATACAGGATGCATTGCTTCTGTCACAGACAATACGTTGAACACTAAGTAAAAAAATACGTCATGAAAAAAAATCTATTTGAACCGGTTCTTTAGAACAAACTGTTCATATGAACCGACTAGCGGAAATGAGTCAAGAGACACATCGGGCTTAACGTTACATGTTGCTTGGCAACTCGGATTGCCTCACAGTGAAAACTCTTGCTTCGAACATATTTCCATATATATCTAACGTTAACTTACATATAAATAATCTAAAGTTCACAATGCTCGATGCTGCTTTAAGTTCATACGGAGCCCAGGTTGTGCTGGCTGTATCAGGCGATGAGAATCATCCACCGGAGAACATTATCGACGGGTATGTAGATTGATGGAAGAAAAGCCAGCTCATTTTTACTTAGCTAATGCTACAGCAACACTTAATAAATTATATTCTGATGTAACCGATGCATTTTATTTATTTCTATAGAAAAACAGAGACGTTCTGGATTTCAACTGGCATGTTTCCACAAGAGTTTATCATCCGCTTTCCAGATAACATGAACATTTTTACTGTCTCCATTCACAGCTACAACAGTAAATAACGTTACATCTTATAAACGCACGCATCTTTATCCTATATATCCTTATGCTATCTGTCTTTAATATGGTTATGATAGCAAATTGTAATGTCTTCACATTTATATTTAATTTCAGTTAAAAGGCTGAGAATAGAAAAGAGCACATCAGAGGACACTGATAAATTTGAAGCGGTTGCAGACACAGGTAGGTCTGAAAAACATGTTATTTATTTCCCTTCCTCGAATCTTTTGAGTTTCGTTCACGCAAATATTGTTTGTTTCAGAGTTTGAGCAAACTGAGAGCAGCCTACAGGCTAATGATATTTCTGTGAGTTACATCTCAAAGATTTGAATCTCCAAATACAGTAAGACACTCAACCAAAATCTCACCATTTTCCCCCCTTTCTTTTCTCTCCAGGTAAATGTATCAAATACAACACATTTGCGGTTCCTCATATTGTCTGGGTATGACCATTTTGTCTCTGTACACAAAGTTAGTGTACAATCATGAGATGATTCATCTGTTATGTCATTTTGTAAACTCACATGAAGTAACTTACATGTTTATTTTAAAATTAATGAAACTGTATCACTGTATATTTTTTTCAACAAATAAATCTTTTCATAATTTCTGTTTTTTAATAAGTCGCCTACAGTGCTGTTAACAAACTATTAAAACTCGTTTTTGTTAATTGAAATAAAATATAGTGCATTAAAACAAACAACTTGAAATGTTGCTTTAGCAACTAGCTGAAATAATTTGAAGAACTAAATTACTAAAATAAAAAAATATGTAGAAATATTTAAACAAAAAGAGAAAAGCACATACACGATTTACATTTATTTAATATTTAGCTGACGCTTTGATCCAAAACGATTTACAATTGCTATGTATGAGTATGACAGAGGTTGCACGCCTCTGGAGCAACTAGGGGTTAAGTCTCTTGCTCAGGAACATATTGGTGTCTCGCAGTGGATTCGAACTGCGAACCAACTCTCACACCAAAGGCATGTGTCTTATCCACTGCACCATCACCACACCCATTTACTAAAACCCAAATTAAAAATTTAATCAAAATATTAATAAAAACTTTACTAGCATATAAATAATACTAAAACTACCCTGAAAGTGATGTTCACACTGCTGTATGGTGATTTTGATTTCCAGAGAGAACAATTTGTCAACTTAATTAAAAAAAAATCTATGATTGATTTTGTAATAGTTTTGTTATACATAAACAATACATTTGACTTCAAACTATCAACAGTATACTCAGGGTAAATTTACACAACAATTATGTACTAAAGACAGAAAAGTTTTTCCTTCGCATTTTTCGCGTTGTCAACATGATCCTGTTCACATGGAGCTGCAAAAACTAAAAAAACTGTATCATGCATGCCAGGCCAGTAGATGGCAAGGTCACTTTGTAAAGAAAAACTACACATCACTGTTTTCACAGACAGTAACGGTATTATTTTCAAACACAACGCATAAAAAGTTCAGTTTTTAGTTAAAACGTATTGTTAACGGCCCATTAAAGATATATGGAACTATGTACTTCTAGAACCAGATAATTGTTAAAAGAAAACCCAATACAAGCACACTTATGCTTAGTTCAGATTACACGATTTTGGCACGATCCGTTTGACGTATGGTGTCGCAGGGATTCGTTTCTGATTTGAGCTTTGGATCCATTGAAATATCTGAACTTCTGCGTATGTGCCGGCCGGCCAGGTGCGATGTAAAATACACAGTTTTGTAATCAAAACTGTGAGCACAAGGCTAAAACTAATACAATATTTCAACTTTTTAATGTTATTCTGAAAACGCTATTCCCGTGAAATGTCGTTTATTAATAATTATGGCAGAAAAAAATATTTTATAATTATTAAATCAATATTTATATTGATTAGCTCTATAAAATCTATCATGTTTTTTATTTTAGATATATTCATTTGTTTTGCGTGGATATATTCTTGCATGCATTACATTCATTAATTTTGGTGAATAGCCGAAGGGAACGGTTGCTTCAAAACCAATTTCAAAGTTCCTTGCGACTGACACTAGGGGGTGAAATGCGACAATCTTATGTGAATGTTGTGTACGGTGGAAAGACAGCTTGAGCGAGAGTGTATGAGCGCGAATGTGTGAAAAGAGTATGATCGTGTGTGAGTTTATGTATGCATGCATGTGTGTGTGTGTGTGCATGAGACGGCGTCTGACATGTTTCTTGTCAAAGACAAGATTTTAGGAGTCAAAAATCGCAGAATCTGAACCAGGCATTAATGCCTCTACCTTAGAAAAGCCATACAGAACATATGCTTACTTTTCTGCTCTTAGACCAGCCAGTATTATGTGATGTACTGTTCTAAATATCAAGAGTACAAAACAACAAGAAAATCTTAGAGCATACAAGACAATACTCATTGGTTGGCTTTACAGATTTTACTGTTGTCAAACATACAAAGACAAAACAAGTTTATAAAGTTAGTGTGTACTGCCCAAAAGACAGAGGAAATAGATTTAATTCTAAATGTCTGATCTTTACAAAAACAGATTTACATTCTGAAGACACCAAATCGGGTTTTCTGTGTGGGGGCGTTGAGAGCAGCACTCAGACTCAAGCCCAGGACAAGGCGAGTGTCAGCAGGGTCAATGATTCCATCATCCCACAATCTAGATACATAGAGGAAGTGCAACAAAAATTAAAAATAGACATTACACAGGGATACACACAATACACACTCTACCATTACAATTTTGGGACCAGTTAAGATTTTTTTTGTTTTAGTTTTTGAAAGAAATAGATACTTTTATTCAACAATGATGCAATAAGTTGCTTAAAAAAACTATTTAAAACAGGAATGAGCGCAATTGACAATGAAAGCTGAGGAGACTTACAAACTTAATGAGTTGATTTATCCATGATTTAATATGCTCTCGTTCATAGAGATTTTTAGATGGATATTTAGTAGTGCTGTCAAACGATTAAAATATTTAATCACGATTAATCGCAGTGATGTCGTAGTTAACTCGTGATTAATCGCACGTTTTTATCTATTCTTAATGTCTCTTGTTTTCTTTTTCCTCACATTATTTTTTTCTCATTTTAATGCTCTTATCAACATGGAAAAGTGGATCGGCTTGCTTTGTGCAAATGTTTTTTTATTGAAAACAACATTGGCATATACTGTGTTCAATTTCACACTAACATTCTCACTTGGAGCAAATAATCTCTCAATGTAACACTGTCCATCAATAAAAGGGTGAAAGAAATACTGACGAGGTCCTGATATTGACAAGGGGGTGGGGAATATCGCATCATCTGTGTGTGTGTGCTTGGCAATCAAGTGGTATTTCAGACTGGGCGTGCTGCGATAATGATAGCTCAGTTCACAACGACAAAACACACAGATCACTTTCTTGTCAATTGAACCATTTGGCAACTTTTTAGTAAAGTAAAGTTTCCTTTCAGAATCTTATTTTATATCTTTATCTTCATTGCGATTAATTTGTGCAGCCCTACACTGCACACTGTAAAATGAATCTCTTATTTACATTGTGAGTACATCGGATCCATACGAATCACACAAATAACCTATTTTGGATTCAAAATGCAGAATTTCACTGAAAAATGACAAGTTAGCATCCCCAGCAATTCAAACATGCATATCTACATGTCTATTTAGTTACCTGGCACTGGAATAATATGGGTTTCCCTCCTCCTCAAAGCGTTTGATAATTGGCTCTTTCATTGCAGCTTCCTGCTCTGGGGTAAACTGGAACATTAACAAAGATTATTTACTTGAGATACATAATCTATATGCTTTTCTTTTTTTAGAACTCTCAGAAAAAATAAACCGTAAAAGAAAGAAAACAAGTCCTAGATGTATCAAGATTGATCAAATATGAAATGAAATAAATTTGCTGTTTGTTTCTTACCTCTTTTCCTTCCCTGGCTCTTTGATCCTTAGTTATGGTTGCCAGCACAGTGGCTGCCTGCTCTCCTCCCATCACAGAGATGCGGGAATTAGGCCACAAGTACAAGAACCTGGGGCTGCGAGGTACACATAGGGTCAAATTTAATAAATGAGACATTCTGATGTCAAATGGATGCCTTGAACATTTTTTTAGTGCTGTACCTTTGAGCAGGGAAGTGTAGGAAATAATGTTCACTATTAATAACACTTACCTATAAGCTCTGCCACACATGCCATAGTTTCCCGCACCATACGATCCTCCGATGATGACGGTAATCTTAGGCACATTGGCACAGGCTACAGCGGTGACCATTTTAGCTCCATCTTTAGCAATACCTCCAGCTTCATACTCCCTGCCAACCATGAAGCCTGATAAAAAGAGTAACAGAACACATCCTGAGTGTATGGCAGTAACAATTTCACTAGGCATACATATGTTTAGGGATGCACCGAATGTTTGCCAACCGAAATTATTCGGCCGAAAATAGCAAAAAAAAAAAAAAAAAAGCACATTCGATGTTCGACCGAATAAGTGAGAAGGCCTAATCAATTTAAACGAAAAAAATGGCATTTTTTATGACGTGATCAAATGGCAACCAGCATAGAGTGGGAGCCTGAGGCACACACGCTTTATGAATGCAGCAAACATGTCGTCAGTGTGGAAGCATTTTAAAGTGTCCGAGAAAGAAGCAAAAAATGCAGTTTGCAGACACTGTTCTGTTGAATTGTCATGCATCTGCTAAAACTTACAGCACTTCAGGTTTAATTCAAGTCAACGCGGAGATCAAGTCAGATACGAAGATGTCAAAGAAACGCGTGTATATTTAACAAGGATCTTCAAAAAGAGTTTATCAAGTTATCATGCACAGTAAGTTGTTAAAATATTTTATTGTGGTATCACGCACCAAGACAGCCCACGGTTCCGAATTTACTTTTCTTTACGCCTGAATGGTCAAATACAGACACAGTTGTCAAAATGCCTATTGTGTAGTATCTTGCGGAAATACAGTCGGTTATGGCTTAACCTTTCTGTGAAAAAGGGATGTGTATCTGTATACTGTATTACAGATAGATCCAAGCATTCGGTCTTAAAGTGACAGCAGCCTTAAAAACCTGTCTGTCAATGTTAACAATCACTAATCAAGCAAAAAATATGTTAAATAAATGTTTACATGTTAAATTTACAATTTAACATGTTAAATAGTAGTTTTATAATTTATTTTTCTTTGAAAAGCAGGACAAAATAGTACAAATCACATTTTGACTATTTAATTTATGCAATAGTGAAAATTGAAAATTTAAGAATTTGCATTTCATTGCATCCCTAATATATGTTTCTATGCTGACTCAGAGCACTGTTTTAGAAACATTAAATTTATATTCAGATGAAGTATGCATACAACTCACCTGTAATATTTTGAAGAAAGAGGAGTGGAATGTTTCTTTGACAGCAAAGCTCAATGAAATGAGTAGCCTATTTATATAAAAAAAAAAAACAATTAAAAAAAATCCAGAAATTCCTAGTAATCATTACAAAATATAAAGTCTATCCACTTTCATTATATGGAAAATAGAGCAACCTGGAAAATGCTGCTACTTGTGCTTCCACAGAAAAATCATGCATGATTCAAGAGGCTTAGTAAATTATGAATTTTAATTTCTTAATTTCCATACACAGTGCGCTGCACCAGAAGTTGCGTTGGTCACTGAGGTTAAATGCGGAAGTGATCGTGCACAGAGTCTACAGTGCAGAAGACATTATTCACTTTATGCATGGAAAGTCAGAACAATGATCAAGAGATGCACACCTTTTTTGCAGATTCTGAGAACAGCACACCATTATTGCCAATAATTCCCACAGGGTAGCCAAATATCCGTGCAAAACCTAAAAAGCAAATGAAGACATCCAGTACAAAGGAAGAAATCAATGCCGAAATTCAAAAACAAAGATGATTAATGAAAAAAAAAAAAAACATCTACCTGTGACGAGTGTGTCTCCATAGAATGCCTTGAATTCATCAAATTTACTGCCATCAACAATACGGGCGATAACCTGAAATTCATAATTGCCTTTTAGTTTTATCTATTGAGGCAACATTTTAAAAGGTTTGTATTCCAGTGATACAGTGACCAATACCTCTCGAATATCAAAGTTGCGTTTGAGGTTGTCCCCCACAATACCATATAGCTCATCGGCAGGAAACAGAGGAGCCTCAGGAGGTTCCACAGTAACCTTATGAACAGTAGGCAAGTTCAAGATCAGCATCAAGTCATAAAAAAAGTCTGACAGATTTAACATCTATCAGGAGTGCAGTTGTGTCCTCACATCAAGATTCTTCTTGTAGTTCAAGCTCCGTATAGCTTTTCGAGCAAGATGAAGGGCATGATTATCATCCAGGGCATAGTGATCAGTTACACCTGACTTTCTGAAAAGACACAAATGTTGAAAAACCCATAGCCTCATCCAGCTCAAAAGAAGTGTTTGTGTGAAAATACAAGTGTTTCTCTAACCTGCAGTGAAGGTCTGCGCCTCCCAGGTCTTCAGCAGACACCTCTTCACCTGTAGCAGCTTTTACCTGTTAAATACACAGATGAACTTTTACCATTGCTAAACATTAGCAGCAGCCAGTCATATTGCACTCCTTGGGACATTAACACATACCAGTGGTGGTCCACCCAGAAAAATGGTCCCTTGTTTGCGCACTATGATGCTCTCATCAGCCATAGCAGGCACATAGGCGCCACCTGCAGTACAGGAGCCCATCACAACAGCAATCTGAAATATAACAAGTAAAATGTATGCATTGGCTCCCATTGAGATAGACGTATAAAAACAGTAAACTGCCATATGTCATGACAGTTAACATTTTATATTCGTTTATGGTTATACATATACACAAATGGCGTTTAAGCATCAATGGTTCTCTGCCCTTTTTGTCTCAAAAGCATCACTTTGGGTGCTTCTTATTTCTTATTTGTGCATCCTCGTTTCCTTTCCTTGCTTCCTTCTATCGCGTCCAATAGGGGGTGGAGCTGAGACGTGAGAGAAGGAAACGAGGACGGAGGAATCAAATAAAAGCTTTTTTATATACATTGGAATACTTGATCACTCGAGCGTCACTCCACAGTGTCATCAGCAGCGCTAAAAGGATCTGCCCTTTTGTTGTTGATGTTTGGTTATTTAAGACTTTCATAAAATAATAATAAAGATAGGATACACTGTTGAAATATGTGAGATGTGTGGTTTATATAAACTGCAAAGGTAAAGAATAAATTAAAATGATTGTGACCAATGTGAAGGGAGAGGAAATTTGATACATACTGTACATCACATTTAGTAAATAAAAATAACAGATATAGTATACTATGGTAGTCAATGGGGATTGAGATCTGTTTGATTAAAACTTTCTTCCAAATATCTTCCTTTGTGTTCAGCAGAACAAATAAACATGAGGGTGAGTAAATACTGACAGAATTTTCATTTTTGGGTGAACTAACCCTTTAAATTAAACTACTGATTCTTGAAGATCCAAGATTCTGATCCTGTATGTTCTTCAATAAAAACAATAGTTACTGAGGGTTGACTACCACAGGCTAATATGTAAATAGAAATTTCACGTAAAAAAAAAGACCTGTGCAGTTCCCTCTGAGGAAAGGCGGGCCTGGTTGAAGAAGATGCGTCCAAAGTGATCTCTGTCTGGGAACACATCGGCCTGTCTGGGTAAATTGGCTCCTCCAGAATCCACTATAGAAAAACAGATCAGAGTACATCTCAACACCTAACATAAAACAATGAAAGCATTCATAGAAAAATGTTGTTCTGTACAGAATTTGAAACCTCTGAAAGAACTCACCCAGGTATATGCATGGTAGATGGTTTTGCTGTGCGATCTCTTGGGCACGCAGGTGCTTCTTCACAGTAACCGGATAATAGGTTCCACCTTTGACAGTAGCATCATTCGCAACGACAATACACTCCACCCTGTGAGGTACATAGGCATGATGTATGAACCAATAACTATTGCACAGCATTATCAATACTAGCCCCTTTCCCACATGCAGTCTTTACTGGTAAATTACCATTTACAGATCATGTGTGTGAACAGGACCTTTTCAAAAATACAAATAAATCTGTTAGGGTTTGTTTTTCTGCTATGAGAAGCTGTAACATGACCAGTAAATTCCCAGTATAATGGTGTGTTTGAACAAAGAATAGGATTACCAGTATGAGCACATCCATGCAAACGTGCTAGATGGACATCTGACCACTGCGCTACGTAGAACACTTGAGACCCTGCATTCTTTTCAATTCATGTGGCTCTGCAGCTGCTGTAGTCCACTATAGCCTAGTAACTACATTATTAAACGGCATGTGTTTTTAAGAGCAAAAACATTCTATGTGATCATCCCCCTATGCATATCACTCAGAAGTAAGATGTCAAATTGGACAGAAAGTGAACTAAAACACTTCTCATCCAGGCGGATAAAGAAAACATTACAGTTTAGAGTCAACCGATATTTTGGTGCTGATGTGTAAATGGTATCTACTAGTAAAAAATGGAACAAAGTCATTTGTGTGAACACTGAACAGCACATTTGTGTATTCGCCAGAAAAGTAAATCTGGACATTAATGTGTGAAAGGGGCTGTTGATTTAATTGCATGTTCCTCACCCTGAGACTCGCCCAATACCAGTGATTATGCCTCCTGCAGGAACTTCCTCCTTACCATACAACTGATAACCAGCAAACTGGGAAAACTCAAGAAAGGGAGATCTGCATTCAGAAAAAAAAAAAAAAACTTTAACATGAAAATAGTCTGAATGGACAACATTGTACATTGACATTGACAACATTGAATGGACAACATGATGACATTTTAGAAGTTTTTTATGACAGTGAGTTTGTTTTTACCCAGGATCCAACAGTCTGTCGATGCGTTCCCGAGGCAGGAGCTTTCCTCTGGATGTATGTAGGTTTCTCGCTTTTTCTCCTCCACCTTTGAAAATGGCAATGTTTTGTAAACATTGGTGCAAAGAAATGTGCTAAAGCCACTACCCCTATGTAATGGCTTCATAGGCTGTGTTTAGTGATATCAAAGTTTCAACTTGCTCACCAAGTTTGATCCTCTCTGCTCTGTCCTTCAACTCCTTCACCAGTGCTTGCATTCGCTCATAATTTTCCTACAATGTGAAAGATTTCTAGTTGGTAAATTACCATATAAAACGTTTTATATAACGTTAAATAATCAGAACGTGACTGAAATCTTATGGTTTAATACAGTGTCACCAGACTCATCATCATCATCATCATCATCAGACAGTCCACAGTGGTAACAAAATAACAATATTTTAGCATACTGTAGTATCACAAGTAGAAACATACAACTTAGTTACAGAAGTATATAGTAAAATATCTGACCGGTTAGTGCAAGGTGCATATAAAAGTTTACTCGTCTATTGTATATGTATTATACGAACTATGTCATGGTCTCTTTGAATAAGTGCACAAGGACATGCACAACTACCGCCGCAGATGAATCCCCATTGCCGGCTGGATGCAGCAACTTGAGTGCGAGGCTTCATATTTGGCCTACCTGAAAAACCGTAGACTGTGAGTCGGGCTGCGAGCCCACTGTTGCAACTTTATCCGCATGATATAGCCTGGAAATGGCAACATTTACACTCCTGCTCCGAATGACTGAAACCACCGGTCTAGCATAGTGCAGAATCATGATTCATCCTCTAACTGACCGGTCTAAGGACGAACCAAGCACGCAACGTCCTCTGACAGCAAACGGTTAACGCTGGCTGAAAGCTTTGCTACCCTCCCCTTTGCACAGCCAATGAAAAGTAAACTGGTTGAAAACAGGAACACTCCGCTCAATGACAAGCGAAATCTACGGAAGGTCTAAACCGCAACGTAAAAAAATAAATAAATAAATAATAATAATCTAGCATTTCGAGATTAAAGTCGAAACATTTCGAGAACAAAGTCATTACTAAGTGTGTGCATTCATAACAGTGTGCATCCACTGGCCAGTTAAAATGAAAAGCTACTAAAATGTGTACAGTAAATTTGGTGTCATTTGAAGCATTCAGAAATATGGAGCAATTATCACATCAGAAAAATATATATTGGACAATAGATGGCTATCAGTCCCAAAATTTAAATAACAATCAGTTATCAGGATTGGGTACAATTTCCATATCAGTGCAGTTTTGTGTTTTAGCTCTGGATCCAGGACATGTAAAATAAAATAAAAACTGATATTACAATCTTAAAAGGTGAATTTACAATAGTAAGACTTTTCCAGGCCAGTTTATTTCTAGTTAGTCCTGGTTGAGTGTCAAGTTCGTAGAATAACAATGCTGTACTACATGGTTTAGGGCCACACTCTCCTGTCAGACCAAGCGCTACAAGATGGCAGGCAAAAGACAAAGGGATAATTGGCTGATAACAAAGGTCACCGTCATCATTTACAGAAGAACACTAGAGTGACACACAAAGCACTGTGTTGGAACGCTGAGGTAGGATACAGCGAACACATGAAGCTTAAAGAATCTAGTGATAGAGACATTAGCTTGTTATAGCATAAATTGTTTCACTGAACCCCTTTTGTACTCTGGCAATGGTTCACGTGGATAAGAAAAAATGGGTTCACGAACAGATTCCAATGTGAAAAATGCTCTTCAGTAAACCAAGAGATGTACTTTAGCCACTTTCTGTCTGGCTTGGTAGCTGTCAATTCATTCAGGTCTCTTGAAAGACACCACACTGAAAGCAACATCATCACATCCAATCAGAACAGCGTGAGCACTACGCTCTCTCTCTCACTACACAGCTGAAGAGCATTCAACTGAAAACATATACCTTATTCATGATGCTTTTGCAGATGGCATACTTTGGTTTAGCTAGTTAAACTTAAAATGATTTATCGCATGAAGTAATAAGGATGTGAAATGAAGCCATTATCTGCACCTTAATTGATTGCAATGGCCAAATATAACTTTCTTTTTCTTTTCTACAATTTAGAAAATATGCCTTACTACATTTAATTATTTTTATCTTCTGTGGTAATTACTCAACACATGGCCTTTAATACTTTAAAGATAATACATTTACTGTCTATGGGAGTGTACCATGAGAGCTCGAGCACGCGCAAGAGGGCTCTTGTAAAAATTGGTTGCAATCTGAAACATCACCGATAGAGGCCACTTAAAAATACATATAGCACCTTTAAATACACAAAGAGTAATCTGTGCAGATTTTCACTGGCAAACATTCTTGTTTACAATATAATATTTAGGATCTGCATTTCCATTTTGACATTTATTTTATATTAAGAATTTAATCAAGCAATAACTATTATGATTTTAACTAAATATTTATTACAAAACTCATATTCATCATGAGCTAAAAAATTGCACTCCTTTTTTAAGCAACTTCTTCATTTGCGTGTCTGTAAAAATGTTGGAAAAAAAATATATAAACCAAAAGTATAAAATCTGTTCTAAACTTCCCTGCTCCCTCATTTGTCCTATTCAAGTGCACTGTATTTCCAGAGTAAGAAAAGGCATTTTAAATTTGAAGTGAATATCAATTTATTAACTTATTTATAAATACTTAACTGATGTAATATCCATTCCAGACTGTGCCACCAATTGCCAATATAATTGACAATTGATAATATTTAATTACACATTCTTGAAAAATAAATTCTCACTGGAGAATTGTATTACAATTCACAGAAGTGGTTTTGCTCCCAGAACGAAAACAAAAGTAACACAGTTACAATAAAAACAAATAGATTTGCATTGACCAAAGCAAGATCTTTAAACTCATCTGCAGTCAGTAAAACTGACATGTCATTGTTAACTAATGTCATTGATAAAAAAAAAAAAGTGGTTCAATGTTCAGCATTCAATAAATACAAATAAATAACAGAGCTGTGACTAAACCTGCATCACAAAAAAAAAAAAAAAAAAAAAAAAAAACTTATGGCATAACAATTTTTTATAATCTACGTATGTATTTTCCTTCATGAAAGTTAAACAATTTTATTAAAATTACTGCCAATTCTCTAATAGGTCTGCAATTAGCAGTGTGACAGCATTGTACATGTTCACTCCAGTGCAAGGAACAGGAATAGCAGCAGTGAAAAACGTCTCAAACAAGAATCAGTCCGGATCCACGACTTCAGTGAAGATGTCATCCAGGAAGAACTGGGACACTTGAACAGGATCCTTATCAGCATCCAAATTGGAGATTGGAGGGCTGTTTTGAGAGAACTGAACGATAGAGAATGTAATATTAATGACAACAACTACAGGCTTAATACAATGATTTTAACATAAATCAGAGCATGTACCTGATGATCTGCCGGTGGTTGGGAGGCTGTGGTGGACACTCTAGCTGGGGACGAGGCAAGCGTGTTTGCATCGGTTATTGGTACACGATGAAGGACAATCTTTGGTGAGTATCCTGGAGGCACGGGTGGCTCCTCATCAGCATGCATTTCTAAACCAGGGCTTCTGCTTCCACGCAAAGCCAGAGATACCTTGGGCATCTCATTCCTAAGAGTACAAACATATTTTTGCCATTTAGCTATTAATTGAGTAGTTGTTTTTACTGTGAACAGCACTATTGTAATTTTAACAATTTGAAAAGGATTATAAAAGATACTACGAGTCATGAAATGGAAATAATTCTTACCCTCTAAAAATGGATTTCACAGTGACGGGTGTGCTGTGATGCTTTGGTTGCAGGACACTTTGGAGAGGGAATATTTCCTCTACAGATAACTTCTTTAGCTCTACCCTACACACACCTGAGATCTCTCCTGTGTGTTGCTTTGTTGGAGTACTCATGGATTCCTTCACTTTTGATGTCTGAGCTCGCTGAGGTGTGGTTGGGGCAGCTTCGGCTGTCTTTAGCACATTGGCTTGATCTTTAAGGCGTCTTTCAGGCGATCTTAGTGTCATCTGAAATGTACCTGTTTGAGAGAGATTAATGAATAGTGAGAGAAATTGATTAATTAGAAAGGATAATTAGTAGTACAAAGTATAAGGAGGACAAAGACTAATAATATGGTGTATGATGAAGAATGACTGACTTCTCGCTGGTGATTTTTTAGCTTTTGATGCTGGCAGACTCTCATTTGATTCGTCAATCTTTGGCAAGTCAGAAATAGTGTCTAATTGATGTACCTATAAAACAGATTTTTGCATTGTCATCTACAGTGTAGTTCAAATAGGTGTATTTTAAAACAGCCTGTTCACTCCAAAAAGAAGTAATTATTTTGCATGAAGAAAATGTAATTCTACTCTTAGGACCCTCAGCATTTTAAGCCCATGATTAAGTTAATTTTATTCTCCAAATATAAGATTTTTGAATTGACAAATTTTTAGTAAATTATTTTAAAAAATACATTTTGAATAAAGGCAGTACCATAAAATACATAATGTAAATAATTTTTTATATTGAATCTAAAAATATCATTGCAAAAAAATCATAAGAGTATACTTTTCATGCAAAAAAAAATAAAATAAATAAAAATAAATAAAAATAAAAAAATTATATATATATATATATATATATATATATATATATATATATCTTTAGAATTTTTTGGTAAAACGTGATCTGGGCTATTTTCATGAGTTTTAACCCATACAATTGTACAATTACAATGAACTGCAGTTAAATGCTTCTTAAAATACTATAGCATACTTCATCTGAAATCTCAGGAGGTGTCTCCTCACTGTTTGGCACACTAAGAGCGTGTTCCTCATCCTCATGTACTTTTAGATCTGTGCTGTTCTGTCCAATCTCTTCAGAAACAGGCGCAAATGCATCTGACAGCAACATGTGTGAAACTCCTTCACACCAGTTCTCTATCTCATCCGAGTCCATTGGCAGCATATTGCTTTTGAGGGACCATTCCTCAGCTTGAGGGTCCAGGGACTGCTGAGGAGTAGCTGAAGAGGTCTGTGTAGAGCCCGGCTGACAGAGGTCGGTTTCTAAAGGATCATCTCTCTTTTTTGACAATTTAGGCTTTGGGCGAAGTGTGCCTTGAGGAATAGATACAAGGTAGATTAGAAGGCATTAGAAACAAATACATCAAAATCATCTGATCACATTTTGATACACCATTAACTTAAAAAAAATAAGAAAAAAAAAATCAAGATTGAGTTTTTTGTTTTTCTGGATTCATCATCACTCCCATTGAAAAAGCAAAAATGTTAATTATTTATTACATTTTTAACTTTAACCACTATTTTAGGGGAGTAAGATATGATTCTCATTACATATAAATACATTTTGCATTATATTATTATTTTTACTCAAATATCCATTAGTACTTCTCCTACAAGAAGGTGTTTTCCATTCCACTGACACAGACTGACTTGCTGTTGTCTCCTCCGTTTCAGTATTTGCTGGTCTCTCAATATATGCTGACTTCTCAACCTGTGGAAGTTAGATAGATGCTCAGTAAATAATTAATAATTATTATTTTTTTTTTTTATCAGCGACCAAAGACCTGTCAAAACACAACAACATACTTTGACTGAATCTTCTTGAAGACCAACTGATAAGGCCTCTTTGTGAAGGCTGTGCTCTGCAGACTCATCCAATACAGGTACCGAAATATCAGAGAGCAACATATGAGAAAACCCCCTGCACGTCGTCTCATGGTCCTCTGAGCCAACAGGCGGCAAGTCAGAACTATGACAGAATGACCAAACCATCAGTGGTTTCATTTTCATTAAACATTTCTGTACATATATCAAAGAATACAGTCACTCATACCATGTAAAAGTCTCAAAACTACATTGTGTTGACTCCATTTTGGGTTCTGAACTGCTTTTAGTTTCTGGGGAATTTAGAGTGGCATCGACCTCTTGCTTTGGCATTAAGGTTGGCGGAGGCACGGTTTTTGATTGCTCGCCCCTCTTAGGGGAATCTTCAGCTGTCCTTTTGGGAAATGTCATCTTTGCCAACAACTTGCCTTAAAAGCAGAAAATTCCTCACATTGTTACAGAAACTAAGCAGTATGTTGAGATACATTGATTAAATAGTTTTTCACCACCTTTGGGTGGTGGGTGACTCCTGGGTGATATTGATGGTCCAACATTTGATGATTGCGACACTGCACCTAACAGGTCTGCAGAATCTGGATCCCTCATCTGTTGTGTAGATTTCAAATAGAAGACATCTCATAAATGAATCAGGGGTATAAGGATTTCATTTAAAAATATATTTAATCTAAGTTAATCTTTGTAAATGTAAAGTAGTTGGAAACAAGAATGTACAAGTAAAAACACAGTATTAACCAATAGCAATAAATCAATTTAATTCACATAACCAACCTGAGATCTTTCTGCTTCATGAGGGCTTGTCTTTCCAGTTTTCATCCATTGCTTGCTCAGATCATCTTGCATGTCCTCACAGACGGGTATGAATATATCAGTCAGCAGCATGTGTGAAACACCCTCATGTAAATGTGTCTCCTGGTCTTCCTCAGCAGCGAGGACCTGCTGGCTCTCTTCACCCATCTGGAGACTGCTTTGGACAGGACTTCCACTCTCCATGGAAACCGGCACCAATGTATCGGACAACACCACATGGGACACGTCCTTGTGCCCACCCTCTATTTTCAATTCCTCAGGTGATGATACAGTGCTATGATAACAGAGTGTAAAAAAATTAGTTAAGGACTTCACAGATTCAAGGACATTTATAAAGATAGACATGTGTTACCATGGTGATGTTTCCGCAGTTGTGAATGTGGTCTGCTGCTTTGACTTTGTGACTTCTTCAATGTTTTCTGTGTCCGACTCCTTTGGAATATCAGAAATAACATCTTGCTCAGATCTCTCGCCCAGTTCCACTTTAACACATTCTTCTTTAATCAAAGTTGCTGGAAAAATGATTCGAGTTGTGGCTGGTTCATTAGATCCAATATCAGTTTGCTCCCGTCTTGAGAAATCATCTTTAGTAGATATTGTTGTTTTGGGGATTTTAGGCTTCACTTGGATCCTGCCTTAAAAATATAACATTCAAGATACATATAAAATGTAAATGAAATGCATAAATGTAATTATAAGACAAGCGAAATGCATAATATTCAGTAACAGTAAATGTTTTTTATTTATTTATGTATCATTTTTAACTTATTAAAGGTTAAAAAAGGAACTATGAAGGGAAATTAATATCCTTACCTCTTCTTTGTAAAGGCACAGTCCTCCCTTGAGAAACTGATGGTGTCACACTTGATGCCTCTCTGCAAGTATCTGGCTTTTTAGAATTATCTGCCATTTTTTCCTTCTGTGGACAGAAGTACTAATCAACTAATGTGATGTGCTCTAATTACCTTTAAACTTTCAAAATTGACATGAAACAAATTAGGAATTTATTGGACCGTTGTTGTTTGCTAATAGTGATAGGCTCCTGGAGAAAAAGGATTGAAACTTGTTTAAATAAAAATAAAAACACTTACTTCGACATTTACTTGAGACAGTGATCTCGCACTCTCTGGAAGGCATACAGACAAGTCCTCAGGTTTTTGGAGCTCACTGTCATGAGGGATCTCCTTATTAAAAACATTTTCCATTTTTCCTGAGGAGGTATCAGCCAACACACTGTGCACCTGTAAGGAAACACGGTAACACTTTACAAAAAGGTTCATTAGTTAACATTAGTTAACTACATTAGTTAGCATGAACTAATGATGAACAGTGCTTATCCAGCATTTATTAATCTTTAATTAATCTAACATGTGCTGTGAACAGTTTTATTTTTTATTAACTAACATCAACAAAGATTAACAAACACTGTTACAAATGTATTGCTCATGGTTAGTTCATGTTATTTAATACATTAGCTATTGTTAACTAATGAACCTTATTGTAAAGTGTTACTGGAAACACTTATATGAACGACTGATTTAGATACTATAATACAGCAAAACACAGAATGAGTGGTCTTGCTTCAAAAGAGAACAGCCAGTGACTCACTGGGGAGTCAACAACAGAATCCTCATCCATCTGGGGACCTGTTCTGAGACGACTTTCCCACTTTACCTGACTCTCATCTCTCATATCTTCAGAGCCTGTCACAATGGCAGTTGATTTCACACCGTCATGTCCAGGATTGGCTCCCCACTCACGGTCTTCATGGCTTAAGTGGATTTTAGGACTAACTGTTTCCTGTGCAGATGTTTTCTGGTTGGACTCACTCTCAGCTTGTGCAATAGCATGAGACGTTAGTGTCTGACTGGGTGCACAATCAAACTGGCCATTGTTTGAAGGCCCAACCACACATGGCTTTAGTTTCGGCTTGACCTTTATCTTGCCTTGATGGAGAGATCAGAGAGGACATCACCATCTTGTCTACTTGAATATACCATTTTAAATAATAGTAACTGACAGAAATAAAAGTTGAAAAAAATTAAAATGTCTTACTACTTCTCTGAGTGGCAGCTTTAGTTTCTGGAGATTCTGTCAGGATCTCATCCAACTTTGGTAGATCTGTTGGCTTTTACCAAAAGGGAGAACACTTTAATTTCCAAAACTGCAACAAAATATAAAATCACTCAACAAAAATTATGGTAACAAAAGGGACTACTGCATCATACCATGGCAGAATTACAGGAGAGCATCTCAGGTGGACAATTTAAAAAGTTCACATCATCACAACGGTTTTCCTGTGAGGATATCAATTGTGTACTTGCATCTTCTGCAGCATCCTTTGAAAGAGGAACCAGGGAATCATCCAGCACCTTGTGAGAAACACTTTTACATGGTGTATTGGTCTCTTCCGACTCCATATGCAGAGATGCACTACAAAACAAGGTCATCAAGGATGAAACGAATGGATGATCGAGGATTTCTTTACCGAGTTGAATTAAATCTGGACTGGAAGGGAAATGCACCTGGAAGCCTCTAATGTGCAGGAAAGAGACTGTGAACTGCCTGTTATCAGTGAGGATGTCTGGACTTGTGCTGGCTGCAGTTCATAAGTGGGCATATCCTGCTGGCCACAGTCAGCCTCATGGAACAGCTGAGAGGTTGGAATCTCATATAGAGTCAAAATAAAGGTGGGCTCCTCTGATGGGTTATCTGTGACAAGGAAAGAAAGACAATAAGATAAGCACTTATACAATAAGACTATAGCATATAACACCGATCAAAAGTTTGTGGTAAGTGAGATACATTTTGTTTAATAAGTTAATATTATTATCATTCAGCAAGGATTTATTAAACTGATCAAGTGACCTCATTTTAATTTTAACGTAGAATCTTATTTCATTTTAAGTGGTTTAATCCTTTTTTATTTTTACTTATCTTTTAATGTTTTTTATTTCTTATGAAAATGTTTTAATAATTGCCATTTTTTTTAAATAAATTTCTTAATTTTAATTAATTAAAATTTAACACACACTTTAAATTGTAATCACTTCATAGAACATATTTTAGTAATCTTTATATTATACAGTGTATTTACAGTCTGCTAATATTTCTTGCTCATGTATTCATTTCAACTTTACCAGTTGCACCCGTTTCCACTCCAGCTGAACCTAGGATTTCAGATGTTGCATTTCCATCGAGAGAGGCAATGCAATCCTGCCAGAAAACATTAATTAGTTAAAAGGTGTTCATTTCAATCAGTGAACGCAGAATACACAAGGTGTAATGTTTGTCAGGACGCATTACCTCATGAGCTTCTGATTGCTCTTCTGTGCCATCTTGCTTTTCTGAATCCTGCTCGTCTGGTATTTGAATGTTTTCAGCTGCAGACTCACTAAACAGCATCCTTAAACAGCGTATTATCATTAATTGAATAATATTATATAAATTCTACATAAAAGCTACAAACACACTACATACGTGTCCATATCACACATGTTGCTTGTATAATCATGTGGAGGATCATAAAAAGATGAAACCGGACTGTCTGCCTCAAATGGTGCTGATGAAGCATCGCTGAGAACTGGATCTATGAGAAACGAATGATGAAATTACTCAATTATTTGTGTGTAACCATGAAGGCGGGTTCCTTCTTAGTCAGTTTTAGGTTTTAACATGGAGTTTTAATATGTGGACTAAATATTGTTGTAAAGAATGAGCATCTACACAGTCCCTTAATTAAATCAAATCTAATAAATATATTAATTCTTTACAGAAAAAATACTGTTAAAATTTAAAAACCTACCATTTTGTCCTTCGTTTCCTTTACCAGTGCTGTCCACAGAAACATCTGGGGCTGCAGTTTGTATTGAGCCAAGTACCAAGACAGGAGACCTTAGATCCTCATCCCGTTTAGGTTCCTGCAAATCCACCTGAGATACCACAAGCGTATCCTCTCTGGAGACTCTCTTTATGTCATAATCCAAATCACAGTGCTGGACTTTAACTGAGCTCTGATGTTCTGGCTTCTCAGCAGGATCTAAATGATGTCATGTCTCAATCATTTACAATAACACTCAACTTCACAGCAACATTCTCAATCTGAACAACATAAGTCTCACCTTCATTAGGCTCGGAGGTCTGTTGAGGGTTGATCATGACCCGAGATGCCAATTCTAGGTTTGATGTGTGCTTAGTAAGCTGAATGTGTTTCTCTGGAGCGAAACTATCTTGAGTACAAACTGAGGAACCATCAGAGAACAAGCTGTACAGATGACACCACAAAGCCAAGACATTTTTAAAGACACTCTGGACAAACTCAATTGGAATCATTCATTTGTTTAATTGCCAGTGCGCACCTGACTGGAACAATCCTCTTCCCCTCTGTCTGAGGTTCCTCAATCATGGTGTCTGTGACAGCAGACTCACTAGCCTCCGAATCAGTTTGAATTTGAACTTTATTCTCAGAAATCTGAGATCCAGACTTTTCAAGCTTTGTTCCTCTTTCATTCACATCTGTAAAAGTCATTCGTTTGTACTTTTTATTTTTCGTTGCTGCAAGTTAAGCACTTAATTTAGGGGTTTGATGTTAAATGTTGCACCTTTGTCTGATGGCATGGTGTCAGGAACCTGAGGCTTCTCAGGGAAAGATGAATCTTCATGGTCCTCAGTCTTACTAGGTCTTGGAGAAGTTGCTTATTTAAAGAAGCGATACAGAGAAAAGAAAGAAAGAAGGAAAGAAGGAAAGAAGGAAAGATTATATACAGTACAGCAATGAAACAACTGAATATAACAAAGGGCAATAATGTTTTTAATCTCACCAGCTGACGGCAGATCATCTGCTGTAGTTCTGGCATTATCCTGAACATTCAAGAAGATAAAATTCACAGCAAGTCAGATATTGTGTGTTTGGCTTCACACACTAAAGTCACTCACTCCTGAGACAGATTTCCTCACCGGAACATCCCAAGGGCCATTTTCTTCTGGAGTAACGCTACATGTGCCGTCTTCCTCAGAAAGGCATTCATTCACGGCGATCTTCACTTGGACTTCCTCAGGACTGCTACACTGCAGCTGTGTGGAGTCACGGTTAAAAGAAGCTGTATCTGGATTTGGAAAAGAACACAATACACACGTTCAGTACAGAAAACCAAATACAGTGCTACCGGGGCAGGCAACTGGATGGTTTTCTTAGCTCATGGATTATATACATCTGAAGCTCACTTTCTCTAAACTCTGTTTGCACATTGAGAGGTCTGTGGAAAGTCTTGGCTGCTCGGCTTAGACAGGGTGTTGGCTTAATAAACCTCCTTTTTTCGGATAGGTTTTGTTGGGAAGAAATGGAGGCAGTGTCAGCTTCTTTCATTTTTGGTTCTTGAGAGATGCTCTCTTTTAGAGTAACGATTTTAGAGCCCTGTTCCTCAAGACCATCTGTATGCTCTCCCACCTGCAATCCACATCAACAGTCACTCTTAGCTGATTACTGCTGGTTTACTCTACAACACACAAAACAAACTCCTCAAGTACAGACATGATCTCCTCTGGCGGCCGTTGATTCCTCTGCAGCGGTTTGTGCTCGGATCCCTAGGTAGCGCTCCACTACTTCATGAGACACAACTGGACTTTTCGGTAATGTCTGACCTTGAGGAGATATCAAAAAGAAGCGTTCCAACCATTTCAACTGTTATGTGTTGCACTCCAACAAAAAAAGGTCATGTTTGGTATTAGATAAAGACATCAAAAACAGACTTGGTAATATCATCTATATGCATTCAAATACACTACAGTTCAAAAGTCTGGAATCACTAAGATTAAAAATAATAATAATAATAATAATAATAAAGGCTGAAAAAAAAAAATAAAGGCTTAATCAAAGAATCCGGTTTCCCCCTGTTTTTAACACTGATATTAATCAGCATATCAAAATGATTTGTGAAGGATCATGTGACACTGAAGAGCTTTGCCATCACAGGAATACATTATATTTTAAAATATATGAAAAAAAAAAAAAAAACAATACATAAATGGTAATAAGTAAGACAAACAAGTACTAATTTCTACGAGACACACAGTAAGTGCTCAGGTTGTTTAATTGGTCTTATTTCAAAAACATGAATATCAAAAGTAAACTTACCATTTTCTTCAGATGAAGCCAAAAGCTCTGAATGATGCAAATTGCAACACTAAAAAAGAAAAAGTAATTTGTCTTCAGTACAAAGGTGTATTATATAAAATTAAAGGAGTAGTTTAATAGTTTAAGTCTTTTTGTTGGTCACGTTATGTTCAAACCCTGAACATAATGTGATATTTGGATATTTAAAAAAAAAGTAGATTAATATTCAACATCAAAATACTGTATAACAAGAATATCAAGCCAAGCAGAATCACATCATGCTACACAAGTATATAGCCTCTCATTTTTCATTAATTACTGTAGGAATGTATTACTGATAATCAATGCAATTAATGGAAGTGCAACACAAGTTATTTGTTTTACCTCCTCCATGTCTTTAAAGTCTTGGATGACTACTTGAAAAGGCATGGCAGTGCTGCTCATGTCTTCTGGTGATGTATCTGACCCAGTCTGACACTGCTCCATCCTTTCTCCTTCTGAAGTTGTCTGAAGCGGATGATCGCTTAATGAAATCTCTAGACTGAGTCTCTCCCTGACACATGAGGTAATTGATGAAGATTTGTAATTAGAAAACGGTTGAAAGAAAATCCCAAACTCCAGTCTTGTCAAAATATAATAATTTTGCATACCCTTGACTCCCTTCAGCACAGAGGCCTGCTGTCGAGACTTCACTACCAGCATCTGAAACAGCCAGATTGCGCTTCACCTTTCCCGCTCTTACCTGGCGTCCAGGAGAACGTAGTGGGCTCTGAGAGGACTGTGGCTGCCCTTGGCTTTCAGGTGAGCTGTGTGCATCTTTAAGCCTGTGAAGTGATTATATACATATAAATGGTAATTCAAGAGATCACTGTGTAACTCAAGTGATGTGCAGAAAGAATGAACCATTTACCTTGGAGGAGTTCTCTCCAGAACAACTACTGGCTGTTTCTCAGCAAGACCGATGATGTTGAACTATAAGAATCAAATAATGTTTCAGGATTATCCACATTAATGATCAATTCCAGTGATCACTAAAGAAAATAATGCATGCCCTTGTGTTAGTAACTTTAACTGGTGTCTGCCTTTATACTAGATCTTTTTGTGGCAGAGCAGAATTTGTTTAACGTCAAAAATCTGGTTTGTTTGCTAGATGTAACGGCAGTTTCATACTGTTCTGTGTGGTAAATAAATCCATCTGCTTTGGGCTGTTCCCGGAATTATCCACACATTGAATTTGGCACAAGTTTTATGCCGGATGGCCTTCTTGACTCAACAACTCAGCACTGAGAGTGCACTTACTCATGCAACACCAGTGCTAGGACACACACACACACACTCTCTCTCTCTCTCTTACAAATAAAGAGATATAAGATATTTTGAGCAACATCTGTGTTTTTTTGTCCATACAATGGACGTCAATGGTCATCCAAACCAATTGGTTTCCAACATTATTCAAAATATGTTCTTTGGGGTTTTACAGAAGAAAGAATGTCATACAGTTTTTGGAATGAGATTTATTTATTTTTTAGTGAACTATCCCTTTGAAACATCGTTTAATACCGTGTGGTCCGATCCACCTTATTTTTTAATGTGGAAGTAAGCTATTTTCTGTGAATGTCCAAGACTGATTCATAAGCTGCTACAGGTAAATAATGAGAAGAATAACATAGTGCAGTAAACAGTAAAACTGTTTGTGCTACAGACCAGTGAGTTAATTTAGACGATACATTAAAATAATATGGAAAGTAATACTAGTTTGCAATATCAAGCAACATAACAAGATACAAAAAAAACAAACAAAAAAAAGCAGATGACAGCGGAAGCCAGAAAAATTACATTTTTAAATGGTGTGCCGCTAAACGTGAACATTAAGGTGGTAAACAAACCAATACATACCTCTTGTGAAAAGAGACTAGCAGGTGTGGAATCAAACTCGAAAATGCGAAAACATACCTCATTCTCAGCTTCTTTGCAGCTTTCATCTTGAGGTTCTTCTACCGTGTCTTTACTCTCTACGGTTGCTTTTGGCACAGACCCTTTTTTGGCTTTTCTTTTTGCCAAAATGGGCAAAGGCCTCTTTGAGCGTTTGGAAGAGCTTTGTGAAATGTCTTCCTGAGTTGTGCTCTCAAGACTGAGCTTCTCCCTGACACATTATGAGACAAGTGATGAAGATTTGCAATTAGACAACTGTAGATTTTGGGAAGATAATTTTGAATACCCTTGATCCTCTTCAGCATCGGCGGCTGCTGTCGAGACTTCAGTACCATCAGCTCCCAGCTCAGATCTAGTACACTCTGTGTAAAACATAAAAAAAACGGATTAATTTCTCCAGGCAAATGTAATTTTTTAGACTGTACATTAACATGAAAAAAATCCTTAACCTTCCTTTGACGTTTTGCTCTTTTTAGTCTTCCGTTTTCCTTTTGTGGCTTCCTCTTCCTTTGCACACTCTTTGGAGCGTTTGCGTTTTTTAGTTGGGACGGGAGACACCTCATTGCGCTCCTCATTCAGTGCATAAGCTTCTCCGTCAGTAGGTTCTTCATTCGGTACTGTCAAGAATACAAAGAGTATTTTAAATATGTACACTACCAGGGACGTGCACAGACATTTGGAGGGGCAGAGGCTCAATTTTTTTTTTTTTAAACAAAAATGTATATATATATATATATATATATATATATATATATATAATAACACAACTCTGACTTTTTATGAATTAAATGTAAAAACTATGGTCTCCTTAGTATTCACTAGGTTTATAGAGCAGCAAAGAAAACCATGCCACAATGTGCATGTTTTCTATGCTACTAGTTTAAATAAAGTATATATTTGATACACCTGATGGTGACATGGACTTAGTTTCACATTTGAGGACTGTATCATCATCATCATCATCATCAAAGACTCTTGATGTATACAAGTCATTAACTTTAATTAGAAGAATTTTAGGCCATAAAAAGTCACAAAACGTCTGGATTTTCCATACAAGGTCATAAATTACATTTAGCCACATCTTAAATTGATATGCTCATTCATTCATTATCGCAATATAATTTTTCTCAATAAAATTATATAAAGTTTGAGTCAATATCGTCATCCGACTGAATACTTTTATCGAGTTTGATAAATGTTTGAGTGCCAAAAGCGGAACAAAACTCATTTGAACCGAGGGCGCCTCACGGACTGTTTATCCGGTCGGCTCAAAATCCAAGCAGAGCAGCGCGAGTTCACTAGACACGTGTACTCTGATCGGTGCTTCAGAGAGGGAGCCCTTCAGAACTCCTGACCTGATATTTAGATACACAATTCAATAAATGTATCTGTTTGACAGGGAAGCCGTGAGTAAACAGGAATATATATATTTTTTCAAAAATAAAAACGCACCCCAGAAAAAAAGGGCACTCTTTCCAGGAATAAAAAGGGGAGGTGCTTAAAGCCCCCTTTGATGTCTATGCGTGCACGTGCCTGTACACTACAGTTCAAAAGTTTCGGATAAGATTTAAAAAAAAAAAAAATCAGCAGGGACACATTAAATTGATCATAAAAGACATTTATAATGGTACAAAATTTCTATTTAGAATAAAAGCTGTTAAGAGAAAAAAAGGTTTTCACAAAAATATCAACCAGTACAACTGCATACATTGATAAAAAAAAAAAAAAAGTTTGTTCTCGGCAAATTAGAATGATTTCTGAAGGGTCAAGTGACACTGAAGAATATTTTTAGTATATTTCCACAAGGCTTCACAGTTAACACACTGACTAAAAGCCGTTTTGCTTTTGGGGGGTCTATAACATAAGCTCGGTAAAGTCAAAGTATGGAAAGAAAAAAAAAACCTTCACCTTTCTTTGACGTTTTGCTCTTTTTAGTCATCCGTTTTCCTTTTGTGGCTTCCTCTTCCTTCACACATCCTTTGGAGCGTTTGCGTTTTTTGGTTGGGACGGGAGACACCTCATTGTGCTCCTCATTCACTGCGCAACCTTCTCCATCAGTAGGTCCTTCATTCCGTACTGTCAAGATTACAAAGAGTATTTTAAATATGTACACTACAGTTCACAAGCTTGGAACAAGACTTCACATTTTTTTGTCAGCAAGGACGCATTAAATTGATCCCAAAAGACATTTATAAATGCTACACAATTTCCATTTATAATAAATGCTATTATTTCGGGGAGAAAAAAAAAGTATCTAGGTTTCCACAAAAATATGAAGCAGTAGAACTGTATTTATACATAGATAGTAATGAAAAATGTTTCTTCTCGGCAAATTAGAATGATTTCTGAAGGGTCAAGTGACAATGAGGAATATTTTTAGTATATTTCCACAAGGCTTCACAGTTAACACACGGACTATAAGCCGTTTTGATTTCAGGGGGTCTTTAACGTAAGCTCAGTAAAGTCAAAGTAACAAACAGAAACCTTTACGTTTTTTTTTGTTGCTCTTTTTCTGGCATTTTTCTTTGGCATCTCTTTTAACTTCCTGCTGCTCCTGGTCACTCTTTTTTGATTGTTTGCGTTTCTTTTTTGGCACAGGCACACATGACTGATCTTCATTGTCTGCGTTCACAGAGCTTCCATCCACTTCAACTGAGCCTTTGCCTGAAATTATATATAGATTGAAGTGTCATCAAGTCGTATATTTATACAGAGAATGAGAATTATTATGTTCAGACACCATAAGGGACTTGGAGCATACTGCACTACAAATGACAGACAGCATGGCCAAATCTGAATTGCAATTATGTGCCATCACATATAACGTTTTTGCAATAAACAGTGTGAAACCTTTTTTCGGTGTCTTGTTTTTCTTCCTTGGCTTGCATGTTTTCTCACATGACAAAACTTTTGGCTTAGTGTTTTTGGTGCGTTTACGTTTCTTGCTTGTGCTTGACGGCACATCAGCTTCATTCACATTACAGCCATCCTGGTTTTCCTTTTCTAAATCAAAACAGACACTGTCCACACTGCACAGTTCATCATCATCATTGCTGGAGTCTTCAACCTCAAGCGTTTTGGCTTTTTTACCACCTGGTTAAAGAGAAGGTGTTTAGAGTAAATAAAATAAACCTTTTGACACAAACACACACATAGAGTATGGTACAGTGGAATCCAAAGACCTGAAACCACCACTCCTGGGCACAATACCTTTTCCTTTCTTTTCTTTAGTGGATTTCACAACCAGTTTAATGGATTTGCCTTTTTGTTTGTCTTTAGCCAAGATCCTCTTCAGCAGGAAACTGAAAAACTCGCTATCAAATGGCCGCTTGTTTCCTAAATAATTTAAATGTCAGACCAAGGTAGATTTTTAACAACACTATATGCTGATTTCACACAGCCGCCATTTTGAAATTGAAAGCGCGGATCCGGTGGGAAGAACCCCAGAAGTATAGATGGACAATGGACTGCCAACCTGAAGCTGCTGCCGCAATTTACACTATTGGATGTTAATATCCAACATAGGATATGTATATAGTTCATTCCTTCTTATTTTACGCTCTGAATTATATATAAAAAATGGTTTTATCTATAAATTAATTTCACTGTATATAGTCTAAAGTATGAAAGAAATGTATGTACATTTTTAGAATAACTCATTTCTACATTAAAAACAACAATACGCCATCGCATTCGCGACTCTCCTATGATTAAAGGTGACACTTCTGATTTTCTTCCCACCGGAGCCATTTCAAAATGGCGGCTGTGTGAAATCAGCGTATAGACAGACAGAGAGATAGACAGATATCATGTGATTTCTAGATGCATTTAAGTAAAAAGTACAAAATACTCACTGAACGCATTATCCACTCGCCATGCATTCGCTTTCTCCTCCTTCTTAAATTTATTCTATCAAAAACAGAATGACAAAAACACACCAACAGATAAATTCTCAAAGGTATTACATTTATACACAGGATAATGTCCGTGAGATGAGGATATTTGTTGTGATTAGGGCTGATACCTTAATGTCTGTTCTGCTACGGTGAGTCAACAGCTGAGCCATCATGGAGAAATCTGTTCCCACCATACTGATGGCCAAATAGAACATATCTGTCTCTGAAACACACATTACAATTTTAAAATGCTCTCAAAGGGTTTCTTCACATAAGTGAATGCACCAATAAAGTATTGATAATTTAGCATTAAACCTACATTCGTGCTTGACATGAGCGAACAGCAACTCATGTTCCTGCACAATCATAAGCCAACAGATGCAACATTTAGTATTCATACCTCTGACAGACCAGTTCTTCACATAGTTATTTTTCCTGAAACTCGCGTATGTTGTAGAAGAGCCTCGCTCAAACAGCGGATTTGCATTCTCAACAATTGTATCAGACGTCCTCTGAACACGCACTGTCAAACTGAACACAATCAATCTGTAATTACTAACAATTATGCATTATATATGATGAAACATATGGGGGACTTCACGTGTTATGGACATGCTAAACATGAACATGTAAAGTAAAATCGTCTCTATTAATAAGGATTGGCTGGACTGTACATCGAAGAAGCAGTAGGGGAATTGAAAGTCAGCAATTTCACTTTCAACAAACAAACGAACAACAATCAATTCAAAATTATTTCTAGTAGTTACACTTTAATTTTAGGTGTCTTAATTACAGTGTACATTTTATGACCAAGTAACATCAATTAACAACTTGTACTTACGGATCAGGACTTGGTTTAAGGTTACGGTTAAGTTGCATGTAGTTATGTATAATTTACTGTTATTACTATAGTAAGTACATGTAATGTGTAACAAGACACTAAATTAAATTGTCACCAGCTCCCTTATCAGGGACTGGAATGTATGGATTCTTTCAGACCACCATACCTTTCTTCATCTAAAATCAGTGAGCCATCCTCTGCCACCCTGACTTTTGGAACCAGCATATTGTCATCAGCATCATCATCATCATCATTGTCCTCATCTGCTTCTGCTATATTTTTCAGCACACTGAGACACAAAACACTGACATTATCTTGAAAGACATTAATCAAGACAACATGCAAATTAAAACAAAATATTTAGAAACAACAAAACAGGTTTCATTTCACTTACACAGGAGACGATGAAGCAACAGGCTGTGCTTGAGTCTCCTCTGTGGAAAGGGAGGAGCTGTTCCTGTAATGAAGAGACAACCAATGACACAGAAAGCATTTGAGATGTAAACAAATACAATAATATGAATATCCACCATACCCGCACCTTTCAGCATTTTAATATCCAAGTTACCCTGATTATACATAGCACACAAGCAGAAAGAAAGCAAAATGATGTATTATTTTCGGGCAAACTTACGTCATAGGATTTGACTCTGGCAGGTAATAAATGAAGTCAGCTAAGGACATTTTGTCACGATCCAGCTCAATACAGTGCTCTTGCTTATGCCGTCTACTCTTCTTCTCCTTTGAGTTGCCAAAAAAGAAAAGTTTGCATATAATAATTAAATATTTTCATTTGTACTTTCTTCAGAGTTTTTGATTGCTTTTGATAGATTTCTAGTTTTCTAACTGTTGTGAAAAGCTTAAATGTGACATTTCTTCGGGCTAAATGCATTTAATTGATTTAATATTGACTTTACCGTTCTTTCTTTCCTCTTCTCCAGCTTCATCAGTTCTTTCAATTTGAGGGCTCTCAAGACCCGCTGCTTGTCTGAGGACATTTTGTTCCTGAGGGGAGAGTCTGGTCCATCAACACGTGACAGCTTCACACACGGTGAGAGTGTGCATGCAGCTGGAGTGGTTCCTTCTTGGAGCCCAAAATCTTCATTTGGGATTTTTTTAGGGGTTTGGTGGGGCTCTTGTTGAGACGGTGGAGTTGATGGAGATTCTGGACAGCCAGAGGTGGATGGAAGACATGGTGAGGATGGAGGGCAGTTGGCCTCTGCAGTGGCATCGGAGTTTTGAGAATCGTCTCTGCTGATAGCAACTGGGACGGGTGACTGAGGAAAGGCTGCCTGGACAGAAGATGATGTCTTAGTCCCTGATAGAAGGGAAGCAGTCTTTCCAGTAGATGATGGAGGAGCAGAGCGGACTTTGGGTCTGGCCAGGTTTGGTGTGGCAGATAATCTACTCCTCCTCTGAAGTGCTGTAGTTGCAGGTGTGTTGGCGCTAGATGGCGCTCCATCATTACTGTCAATGAAAAAAAAAACTTTGAATCTCAAGTTTGATCAAATCAGACTTGAGCAGAGCTGCAATTTAATTTTAGTTTAGTGTAATTTAGGCAGTCATGTTAATTCAAATAAGACACAACCGAAGAGGCAAAAAAAAAACCCTCTTCCACATATTTACATTATTGTGCTTGGCTGACAGTTGTCTGTTTTTTTCCCCCATTCAAAGTAGCTAGCTAATAAATACCTGAAATCACAAAGTTCACATTCATATGCAGCAAAAAAATAGCAAGATAAATCTAGATTATGATAAGGAAAATAGAAAGATGAGTCAAGAATTATGATAAAACTGAAAAAAACAGAACACAGAAGAACAAGAATTTTGAGAAAAACTAATTTAATATAGTAAGCATCAGACAGTGCTATTTCATAACTATATGGTACTAATTAATATTTTTCAGCTTTTTTATCTTTATTTTTTATTTCAGTTTAGTTTTAGTACTTTTAATTCAATTTAAACTTACTTTAGTAGTCAAGGCAACATTTTCATTTAATATTTTTATTTTAAATCATCAGAAGCTATTTTTAATGAACCGAGTCAACAATATCAAGACTGACATCAGACAGCACAATATCCATGCAATAAAAGTACTGCTGTATTGTTTAAATCATTCTGGATTCTGTACAGGTATTATTTAACTAAAATGCCTTAAGCTGCTCGCTTAACCCTCAAAACTCCACTGTAACATTGCTAGTTTAACCAATTAAATAAAAGCCTTTTTTTAAATATTCACTACATAACAATCGTTTTAATCACTAAACAGGAGCAGCACAGTTTAAGCAGGCAAAAATACACAACATTATTACTTTTGAATGGTAGATACCGGTATGCAATGATTTGTTAAATTTAACCCTCTGGGTCCTGGAGGTGTTCCGACATGCTGTTTGAAGCTAGAAGATTCACCCCAACATATGTGTATATATATATTTTTTATAACAAGACTTCCTTAAAATGGTTTGAAAAAAATATATATTTATATATATATATATATATGAAGAGTTCAGATGCAAAAGCCTCTAAATGCCATTTGAAATTTTCTTCTTTAATGATGATTTTTATCAAACTTGTATATTTAAGTTCAGTAATTTCACTTAAATGGCAATGAAGATTACCTATTAATTGTCATTTAAGTGAAATTACTGAACTTAAATATACAAGCTTGATAAAAATGGTCATTTTAGAAGAAAATTTCAAATGGCATTTAGAGGCTTTTGCATCTGAACTCTTCATATATATATATATATATATATGGGTGTTTCTCTAACTATGGTACTTTTCTTGTCCCTGGATGAAATAATACAATCTAAAAAACATTTCTTCTTTTTGTCACATTTACTCCACCCTAGGGGGAAATATATCATGGCTCAATCATTCATTTTATTATATAATATGGCGTTTTATGCATGATTTTTACTGTTTTCCCCCTGTCCATAAGCCCGACTTTGTACCTTCTTCAACCTTGCTTAATTCTAAATTAAAAATTTAAATAATGTAGATTTTAAGTATACAAAATAGAATCATGGGATCATTGTTTTAGGTTTGTATTAATAACCATAGCAATAGAAACTCCACAGTGAACACACGGCTGGGTGAAAGGGTGACCTCTTTATGGGGTAATGAAAAGAAGAAAAAACACAGTAAATATGACTAAAACTGAGAATATGTTTATTGGCTGTCATTTCCAAACGGCTCATATTTCACGTGGACATAAAAAATAACTGGATAAAATTAATTTAATAATGTGTAATTGTGTATATTTAATGCTAACTGTAAAACTAATATTAACAGACTAACAAAGCATGATATTTTAGAGGGAAAGGGGGAAATGTCACAGTGTTCATTGTGGTGGTGGCAAAGACAGGTTGTGGTGGTCTGGTGGAAATGACATTTTTATAAAATTATATATATTTGTAAATTCTCTGGATGCTTTCAGGGGTGTGCTGCTTACGTGTTAAGTGATGCTTTCTCTGAGGGAGAGCCTGGGGCATGTCCATCTCCTGTCGCCACAGCAGACTCTCTCACGTCCAGCTGAGACTGTGGAGGTAACGGTGTTTGCTGGGTGTCGTCAACAGCTGTGGACTTTTGGGAACTCTTGTCCTCTGCAACTGGCGCCACACCTCGACCCCCTGGCCTGACATTAGGCTTAATACTAATTCTTGATCTTCGCATCCTCGTCAGATCACTGTGGTAAGATCAAGTCATGTATACGGTTGCGTCACACTCACGTCCATAAAGATGATGTGTCACGTGACTGAGTTCAAGTTGCCCTCAGTTGCACCAGGACAAACGATTATTTACATGAGATTAAAACCGTATCATGTGGTCAAGACTGACTGATCTTATCGATATGATGTTGGCCATCTCTTGCGTGGCTGCTAGTTAAGTTGTGTTAATATAATTGGTCAATACTGCCTAATTCATGTATTTTCTAAACCGTGGTCTTATAGTTTGCTCACTGAGTAAATTATGAATACCAACATTTGTTGAGATTAAAAATATATAAGAGGGGCAACTCTGAATTGTTAAAAAAATGTAAATCTTAGATTGGCCACATTATGCTCGACGGACGCCTCAGATTCCCGCATGCCTCAGTGTGGTGTCCACACTCATTTCCTAATGCCTGCTCACAGACATAGCTGAATTGCCAGCGATAACACGGTAAATGTGTAATGACAACAAAAAAGCAACACGCCTTACTTCAGTTCAAATCACAGTGTAACCCTGTCAATGTGATTGCCGCGGTTAAAATGGTAAAATGCCGTTTCTGCCGGTTGCATGGTTCCCCTGCAGTAACTTTCCTTGCGCACCGGCCGGTCTGGCCACCACCACGCCACTCGACTCCTCTCATCCAGCGAAAGGCATTGTGGGTCTTTGTAGTTTTACCATTACTCTCTTTGGCTCTTTTCGTTCACTAAAAAACTACATTACCCAGCAGTTTCAGAGAGTCAGCTGTGACTAATAGTAGTACACATGGCTCTGGTAGTACACACGTGGAGAGCACTATGACTGAAGGCATGTCATTGAGAACATAAATTTATGAAATTTAAACAATAATGTAAGCCCATTTTAAAAAACACTGTAACATCTAAAGCATGTTACAGTGTTTCTTCCTTATTCTTATGATGTAGGCTACTTAACATTATTCTCTCAAGAGATCATCACCAGCATTTTGGAATTACTCTTACTACTTCATCAGTTTGAAGTATGTGCACATTATGAAATACCTAAAGTGTGCTTGCTAATCATGGTAGTGCTAGTATGTGATATTGTATCAAATATCAAAGGGGTCCTATAATGACCATTTCACAATATGTAAAATAAGTCTCTGATGTTCCTAGAGTGTGCATGTGAAGTTTTAGCTCAAAACACCCCACAGATATTTTTTTATAGTAGCCTATATTAAAATTGTCACTTTTTGGGGGTGAGCAAAAACCGCCACCGTTTTTGTGTTTCCCTTTAAATGCAATGAGCAGCTGCTGCTCCCAGCACGAGGATGGAGCTTCAAGAGCAGCTCCGATTACCTCACACAGACATCAACTGAAAATTTCAAAACCTTTTATGTTTAAAGCACAGTCAAAGATGGAGAGACTCAACAAGAAGTGACAAGATATAGAATGCAAGAGGACATCTCTGAATAGTTAGTTGATGAATTTATGTAGCTGATGTGGAGTTAACTATCTTGTAGTCATTGATTAGCATTTTCTGTCATGATATAGGCTTGCTTGAGATGTGCTTCTTCTCGCCTGAAATGTAACGTTAGTCAAGAGTAGGCGGCTGCAGTGAGAGGAGGAGTGAAAAAGCACAGGCAAGCCAGAAAGGAGGCTTGTTTGAGATGAGCAAAATCTCATCTCAAAAAATGGGGGGGGGGGGGGGGGTTATGTTATCACAGGGCACTTTTTGACTTTTACTTTGTTTTGATTGGTCACATGTGTTCCCATGTGTCCACATGTGTCTGTGTTTCACACCACAACCTTGAACATCGATTACCTCCCTCACGGCTGCCTGCCATTTGCACTCATCATCTCTGTGTTTAGTTCCTGCCTGTCTTCAGTTCAGTGTCCGGCATTGTTTGTGTTCGACACACCACCTCACCTGTTCCTGTGTGTCCCTAGTCTCTACAATTAAAGACAGTGTTTAGTACGTTCTTCGTCTGTCTTCTCTGAACCAACCTGTGACAAACATAGTATAGCCTACTTAAAGTGCTAAACTAATACAGTATATAAACAGTAAACTATAAGTATTATGTTATGTTCACTTAAAGAAAACCTACAAGTAAACTTGAAGGATAAAACTAATAAACTATTAATTTACTGAGTATACTTCAAAGTGTACTTTCATTAACAAAAAATCGACTGCAAATATTAAAATAATAAACTACACGTATACTTATAAGTTCACTTGCAGTACAGAACCAGTACAAATGAGAAACATAGCTGTAAACTAGTTGTGCACTTACAAGTTTACTAATGTTAAACTTATAGTACACTTAAATGTATACTTATACTAAAAAGTGTGTCAATTAAGTCCAAAGCCTTATTGAAATAGTACACTTACAAGTATTCTACTAGAACATTGATATCCTTAGTTACTACATAAAGTATACTTCAAAATATACTTGATTATACTTATATAAATATATTAAATACACTTTACTGACGTATACTTCATAAAATTAACTTGAAGAATAATTCTTTTTTTGTAAGGGGATCCCATTCGCATTCATAGAATATATAAACCATTAGATTCTCCCAATTTTAATAAATGAAATATACGAGACGTGAGACTCAAATCAGTCAGTCAACACTTTTTAATGTGAAGTAGACCTAATCTTTTAGACTTGAATACAAACTTTGCAAAAGATAAATAGGACAATTCTGAATCTATTCTCACTAACTAAAATTCCAGTTTATTGCAGCGAGACTACAACACCTTAGTTCTATAACATCCAAGGTAGAGATGGCATAGTGCATAACAGAGCAGATATTTATATATGTACAGTACACACAGATACTTCACATAGTTCATTCTGACAAGGCTTCAACATCCAGTATAGTAAATGCATTCCTCATTTAAAAAAAAAAAATCATTAATCCACTGAGATGAATGCATATCAGTTATATGTTTGCCCACTTAAAGAGTTAGTTCACCCAAAAATGAAAATGATGTTATTAATGACTCACCCTCATGTCATTCCAAGCTTGTAAGACCTCTGTTCAACTTCGGAACACAGTTTAAGATATTTTAGATTTAGTCCAAGAGTTTTCTGTCCCTCCATTGAAAATGTGTACAATATAATGTCCTTATCCAGAAAGGAAATAAAGAAATTATCAAAGTAGTCCATGTGACACCAGTGGGTTAGTTAGAATGTTTTGAAGCATTTAAATTACATTTTGGTCCAAAAATAACAAAAACTATGACTTTATAAAACATTGTATTGTCTTCAATACTTCAATATTGCATTGTATTGTAGTGCTGACGTAAGACGCTGTTGACTTGTTCTCTGGTAACACCGGATCTGGGAACCGGATGCTTCAAAACATTCTACCTAACCCACTGGTGTCACATAGCCTACTTTGATGATGTCTTTATTTTCTTTCTGGATAAGGACAGTATACCGTACACATTTTCAAGGGAGGGACAGAAAACTATATCTGAAATATCTTAAACTGTGTTCCGAAGATGAACGAGGTCTTACGGACTTGGAACGACATGAGGGTGAGTCATTAATGACATCATTTTTATTTTTGGGTGAACTAACCCTTTAATTTTTCTGGTGGAAAACGATTATATCCTCATCTATCAAAAAGGAAAACATTAAAAATAAAGAGCAGTGTAGTAAATGCCATCAATCAGACAGACACATCAATATACTTCTATCAAGTATTACCTGAAACATTCTGGATGATTATGTTTCACGCAAAACAATGTGCTTAATATGTATCGCCTAAAATTCATACAGGCAACATCCTCCAACACTATGGATAAAGATATTATTTTTGAAGGTGTTTATAGTTGAAGTGCCACTGACAACATGCCAGTGGTCACAATTAAAGATTATTCATTCAATACAATGTCAAATCAAAACAAAAACAGAGAACTTTTAACCTCATAACAGTACATACTATATATTAGTCAATGCAGCAAGCTCACAACCTCACAAATAACAGCACGGGATACAGTTCATGAAAAAAAGAAAAGAACATCTCGCAAGGGATTCAGTTCAAATACAGGTTGATTAGAGTCAGTTGCTCTCTTATAGTGAACAGGTCAGTACAGTATGTATCATGTGATTAGTACAGATCAGATCATCAGATGTCGATTGCACAGTTATCATATCAAAGCATCCCTACAGATATTATTTACATTGTCTCTATGCTGTCCATCATGTTGGATTGTGTTTGGACATGTAATATAATCCAGGATAGGATTTAAAAAGAATCTGGAATCTTTTTCAGTTTATATGCCAGTTCATAAAAAAACATTTGTTTTGTCAAAATTAGAGACCAATCGTGCCCTAAAAAGCATTTGATAAATGTGGAAAAGTAAACATAAGATGTCAAAATAATACTGCAACAGACATCAATGCCTTGTTTACTGGTGCAAAAATGACAAAATTGCTTTTGAGTGCTTTTAGTGCACAAAATAAAACTACTATCACCATATTGTTTAGAGACAAAATGCACCGAAAATCATGTTTAACAGGATACCAGCACCAGATGATGATGGTTTATTTTCAGCCTGCCAACGACCACCATGCAGATCCAATTCTGGTTTATGAAAAGAATGAGGGGTTGCACAGACTTAATTAGGCTGTCAGACATTGGCTGTGACATCAGAGCTAAGAGACCTGCTCTTGAACAGGATGCACTTCAGTGGGAAAGCTACACCATAAAATGGTGCTCTGTAAAAAACTAACAAACAAAAAAAATGTTGCCAAAACCAAAAAGTTATAAAGCTGTAAGAAGCATCTGGAATGGAATTGTTTTTGCATAATTTCTTGTTCAATGATTTTTGTTTGATCCATACTTGGACCCTATGGAGTCATCAAGGTGGCCGGCTATCATGCAAATGGATTTCCAAATGGGTCTCTGAAAGGATCTAACCCCACTGCCTTTAAGGGAGGAGCACTCTGTAAAGGTAAAGAAGAAAATAAATGTAATTATTCTTATTCAGGGGAAAAAACCGCCTTTGTTGTATGATAACATAAGGATGCACATATACGTACAGTTGCAGGTACAGACTTGCCAAACAGATCTTTTCCAAAGGAGTTGTCGAATGGGTTCTGACCTTCAATCTTCAATGGCTCTGCAGTGACAAACATTATTTGTCATGCCACGTTTTTTCCAATTAAACTTTTTTTTCAGCTGAAGCCCTTTGACCTTAAAATATTTACTTGAAGTAAAATTTAAAAGTTAATATTTTAATAATTTAACAACACATTTGCATGTTGTGGCTGTTGGCAAATCGTCAGATTACATAGGTAAACAAATAAAATATTTAATTTCAGTAAAGATACTTATTTACAGTATATCTATTTACATCTTTTTAATTGTAATAGTGTCACAGTCCACATCCTGTTCACACTGTATTTTAGGAACTCAATTAATTTGCATATAATACTAATCATATTGTTTTCACATTATTATTTTTGACTGTAATTATAAAAAAATGATCATAAAGTCATAAATATATTACTATTGTAATAATGCAGTTGCACTGAAAACACATTACATATATTTAAAATGTATTTGATAATTAGAATATTTTATTTAGACTTTATTTCAACTATTTGTTTATTTCTCCCTCTGCCTCGAGTCAGGTTACTAGTTTAATAGCGTAAGCTTCTGTTATTGTACGTCACACGCATCACACACATGACCAGCGTCGGCCAATAGTGAGCCTACATGTGACGTAGCTCTACGCAATCACACTACGTTAACTGACTACAGGCCCATAGAGAAGGAAGTGAATAGTTGAAATAAAGTCGTTATTTTTGTTTGTTTTTGCACACAAAAAGTATTCTCGTCGTTTGATAAAGTTAAAATTGAGCCACTGTAGTCACTATTTTAACGATGTCTTAGATGACTTTTCGATGCAAGCAAGTGTCATTCCCTCAAGAAGCCTTTGGACTAGTATGCAGGAGCGATCTTAATATCTTAAATATCTTAATTCGTTTTCCGAAGATGAACGAAGGTCTTACGGGGTTGGAACAACATGATGAGGGTGAGTAAATACTGACAGAATTTTCATTTTTGGGTGAACTAACCCTTTAAATCTTCAAGCTTTTATTTTGTTGGAAAACTGTGTTTAGGTGAAGGTTTATAAACGCTCCCGTTACAAATCTGGTGAAATACTAAAAATGTATGTCCAAAAAATTTCGAAAATTATGCAAATGTGTAATAAAGTGATCCAGTCATACGCTGCATTCCCAAATGCACGTTATAAGCGACTCACAGCAGATGCGGAGATGGTGTTAATGAATCGTTAAAATGAGTGAGATTTTAATTACAAATACAGCCATATATGCATACCTTTCCTTGCTGCCACGTTTGGTGGCTTAGCTATCTGGAAATCCTTAAACATCTCCTTGACATCTCTCTTCTCCTTTTCTCCTAGAGGATCCAGGTCCACAAAAGCATTACTGTCCACTTTTGGAGCTTCTTTGGTGGCTACTGCCCGAGGTGGAACCAGTGGAGGGGGACTGGAGCTCTGTGGTCCGTCGGCCACAAGGCTGAGGGGAAATACGCTGGTCTGAAAGGGGTTCCCCAGAGTTGTATGATGGGTCCAGGATCCATTGGATCCATTGGAGACTGAGGGAGTGGTCCATGATGGAAGCTGTTGGGCTGCGGTCGAGGTTCCAAAACCTCCAGGAGTAGTTCCCCAGGCAGGCCCAGGAGAAGTGGAGAAAACCGGTACTTGAGTGAAGGGCTGAGAGGCACTGATGGTGCTGGGGAAGATGGACGAGAGGGGCTGATTCCACGGAGCCGCTCCAGGAGTGGAAACTGCAGGTGGAGCTTGTAGAGACAACCCTTCTTTAGAGAAGATATAGAGATGATAAAAAGAAGGTTAAATATTATAAAGCTGCACTTAATCAGTTTTACAATAATTAAACGGACCATGCCATTCTTTGCTCACAAAGAGCTAAACATTTAAATGTGTAATTACTGTGATAAACAGAATAATAATCACCATATCAGCCACCCCTTTTGTGAATATTATTCTACTGTACAATATCCCTCAAAGGTTTAAAAGAATTTAATATCTTTAAGGGATGCATTAAATTGTGCCAGTAAATACATTTATAATGTTACTAAAGATTTTTTTCAAATAAATGCTGTTCTTTTGAACTTTAAAAGAATCAAAGAATCCTGAAAAAAATCATTACGGTTTACACAAAAACACTAAGCATTATAACGGTTTTAAACATTGATAATAAGAAGAAAGGATTATGTGACACTAAAGACTAATTCAGTAAAGGCTGCTGAAAATGTAGCTTTGTCATCACATAAATAAATTCCATTTTAAAATATAATCCTATAGAAAACAGTTATTTTAAATTGTGATAATATTTTAAAATATTACTGTTTTATTTTATTTTTTATTACTTTTTCAAAACATCAAAAACTTTTAAAAGGAAGTGTAGATGAAATGTAATTAAATAATCCCTATATGTATTATAATCTACGTATATATAATACATATAGGGTCTCATTCATGAAACATTCGTAAGTAAATATGAGAGTGATTTGTGCGTAAAGAGACCTTCTCCTGATTCACAAATATTTCTTAAATTTCAGATGTGATAGTGAAATGTGTGTGTGTCTAGGTCCAGGTCCTAAAAAAAAAGAAAGCTTGGCAGCATAGATGTAGTTAATGTAGTTTCATCTGTAAATCGAACAGTCCCAGAAGTGAGAAGAAAATGGTTCAACAAAATGGAGAAAATGCAGCTGTATGTAAGAAATTTATTTCAAATAATCATAAAATGGCCCTGATATGTTACTAGACATTTAGAAATCATGTTCATTTCAAATACTTATATCACTGACAACAGTAGTCTGGCCAGGATATTGTCATTTAAAAAGTGAAGTTGCAGCCCTCAACTGTCATGTTGTGTTTTGGTCTGATGCTCCGCCCTCCACCGATCTACCAATCACGGAGTCAGTAGTGTTGTAGCATTCGGGTTGCCAGCTCTGCTCTAGTTACCACAGCTGCAGATACACATGTGTGGGATAAAAAAAGGTGGATCCTGCAACCTATCTGGCAACCTCGAGTCAGGGGGGAGGGGGAGGGGATACACCACCCTACAGTAATTTGAAACTGATTGCAGTACCAGTTTTGGCCACAATCTTACATACTCCTTTAAGCTTGACAGCAAAAAAAAAAAAAAAAAAAAAAAAAACGAATTTCTTCGGGAAAATCACTTCGGAAAAATCTTATTCAAACTGGAGAAGGACCACCATCGATCACCAGATCTATTACTGGCTCTCATAATAAAATTAAAAATAAAAAACGTATGTAATTACTATATAATATTTTTTTTTCAAAATGCTGTTTAAATATGTACCCGATTAAGGTGAATTAAAATGCAGCCTTATTAATGAGAAAAACGTTCGGATGTTAAGCGCAAGGCTGGGAGCAGGTGTAGATTTCTTGCATACCAACTAACATTAGGAAATTACGAACATTTTAATGAATCTGAAAATTTACGCCAGAACCACTTTACACACGATTTACACAAAAATTCGTTCTGCTCGTGTTTCATCAATGAGACCCATAGAGATTAATGAATTACACTTTTATTATACCCTTTTATACTGTATAAAATTATGGAAGAAATTATACCTAAAATTAGGTACCATTCCATTCCATTACTGTATAAAGTAACATCACAAAAGTAGAATCACTGACATTTTGAAAAAGTATTTTATTGGAAACTCACAAATGTTACCCTGGATCACAAAATCAATCACAAGTAGCATCAATAATAAAGTATGGGTTGAAATTATCAAATTTTTCTTTATGCCAAAAATCATTGGGATATTAGGTAAAAATCAAGTTTGATGAAGATATTTTGTAAATTTCCTACCGTAAATGTATAAAACATTTATTTTTGTGAGTGAATGCAGCACAACCATGAACATAAATGGACAACTTTAAAGGCAATCTCTCAATGTTTCGATTTTGTTTTGCATCCTCATATTCCAGATTTTCAAATAGTTGTATCTCGGCCAAATATTATGAATGGTTTTGTGGTCCAGAGTCACAAATGTCAAGTTATTTATTTATTGTCTCGAGAGTGTCTTACCAAGAACTGAGAGTGCTTCAGTGGAGGAAGGGCTCCTGCTGAACAAACTGACAGAGTTGACAGGGCAGTTTTCGGTTTGAGGAGGTGGTGATTCTGATTGATTTGGTGAAACAAATAGATCCATCTCAAGTTTTTCATTTGAAGGGGACTATAAAAGAGAATAAAAAATTATCACAAAATCAGCCAGGTTAAAAAAAGTAAAAAAAAGACAACAACAACAAAAACCCCCAGAACAACAGGCTTAAACAAGTTTAATTGTAATGTAAAGAAATATTATTTACACCACTAGAAATTAACCATAGGACATCTTATATACACACACACTATCGTTAAAAAGTTTGGGGTCTGTAAAAGTTTTGTAGTTTCTTTTTAAAGAAATTAATACTTTTATTCAGCAAGGACACATTAAATTGACCAAAAGTGACAGTTAAGACATTTATAATGTTACAAAGATTTATATTTCAAATAAACACTGTTCTTAGAACTTTCTATTCATTAAAGAATTCTAGGGGAAATATATATATATATATATATATATATATACTGTATATATATATATATATATATATATTGTTTCCACAAAATATATTTTTATTTTCAATGTTGAAAAAAGTTGTGTGCTAAAAATTCAGCTCTGCCATCAGAGGGTTAGACATAGAGGGATATGCCATCAATAAATTACATTTTAAAATATTTGAAAATAGAAAACAGTTATTTTAAATTGCAATAATGTTTCAAAATAATACTGTTTTTAATGTATTTTGATTAAATAAATGCAGCTTTGATGAACATAAGACTTTTTTCATATGTATATATATATTTATAAAGTCATAATGTGATGGGAAAGACATTAGCAAATCAGTCCTTACCTTACAAGTACAAGTCACTGAAGCATTAAAAATTGAGGTAAACAACATTACCAGATCATGAAGTGGTGTTAGATATAAATAAGAAAGCAGTAAAAAGAAAAGTAGAATGTGATCTAATTATGAAAATATAGTCATTAATGTATTCTCACCTTTACACTCCTCCTGCCCCTCCCGGCTTTCATATTGAGTGGTGGAGGGCTTATGATAACCGAATCCTTGTTTTGATTGACCGGTAGCTCACCCATGCCTCCATTCTCATGCTTCACTCCATTCTGCACTGGCTGCATCTTCTCCGAATCTATGACAAACGGATTAGGAGTCACTTTCCCATGTCCGTTCTGCTCTTGAACTGGGACAGGATGCTGAGTCCAGCTAGTGGCTTCTGCAGCTCTGCCATCTAAAGGCCAGTGGCCATTACTGAGGGCCTGGATGACTGTCCTGTTGGAGAGCTGGTCGAACTGCTGGCCCAAGTAATCCGAGTCACCATTCTTAGGGCCACCATTGAACAAGTTATTAGTGCTGTGGTTTTCTGTGGCAGGGTAGTCCCTGATTGATTGGTCGTCGCTTGAAAATGGGTCATCACTGAACGGGTCATGGATAGGGGCGGGGAAGAAGTTGAGCTGAGAAGAGAAGGGGTTCTCAGGCGAGAGGCTGGACGGGGCTCTGTGGATAGAAGATGATGCGAAGGGGTTTCCTTTAACACAGTTCTGATTGCTGTCTATCTCAGTGGACAGATCCATCAACAGGATGTTCTCAGACTCCTGAAGTAAGATTGGGAGGATTGGGAGAGAAACAGAAACGAAAAGAGAAGAATAAATAAATAATAAGCTGATGTCATTTATGCATGAATGCTTATTTAAGTGGTGTATAGATGAAGTCATGCATGAAATAGGATAAACTTGTTCCATATAAATGCTGTGTAGTCTAACCAATCAGAATGCAAGCATGTACGTTCATGACATAAGTGTAGGGCTGCCAACCGTCTTTAAGGGAAGTGTCTTGTACCAACAAATTGTCTCTGGTTCTGTTGACTAAGCGTAGCTCAACATACGTCACTTACTGCATTGCTCTGATTGGTTGTAGGTCTATCCAAGAGTTGTAAGTCAATGCAGAGTATCTGTTTCTCATCTGTTTTGTAACTGTTGTAATACATTTTATATGTCTGCAGAAATGTAATAGAAACTACAGAGCAGATTAGAAAACAAATTAGAAAAAGTGAAATCCTAGGACAATCGATTTTAGTCAATTTCTTGTGCATTTCATTGGTGTCCCTTATACTCTACTAAAGTTGGCAACCCTACTTAAGTGTTTTTCCCCCAATATACCATGCTTTTGACAACAAAACACTGGTTGAATAATGGATGGCTAAAATGAATGAATCAACTTCACAGTATATGCACACATTACCTGAACTTGTTCTCTCACAGTCAATGCAATGTTTAGTTAGAAGAACAGAACAAACTCTGCATCAACACCACTTGTAAAAAGTCAACCATGAAAGTAAACAGCACGCAGAAGATGACTGGATAAGGGAAGATTCATTCTTTTTGTGGAAAATCATGTATTTTCAACGCATTCCCATCCTAGGGCATCATATAGTGACACTTTTGACAATCCGTATACATCCAACGCACATGGCACCCTTTAGCGTCAATATAACAGGCTTTGGTTCTGGGTAGGTTTAGGTCTGGGGTAGGGTTAGGGTTAGACCACTAGGAGGCACCTTCTGGCCCATATATATCTGCGTCTCATATTGATGCTAAAGGGTGCCATGTGCGTTGGATGTAAACGCATTGTCAAATGCGACACCTTGGGATGAGAACAGGCTGGTATTTTACACGTAACATTTAATTTCAAAGGCCTTTTAGAATTCATCATACTGAGAAAAAAACTGCTTCATATAGTTGTGAAGTTCCTCTATAGAGCAGTGCCTTCAAACAACTGAGCCTTGTTGAGTTTTTAGTGCTTGTTATTTTTGTTGGCCTGAACCCAGGCCTTTTCCTCCCCATGACAGCATTTTCTTCATTTGAGGTCAATCAAGCACCAGAGACTAAACAAGGACTATAGCAGGATAAGAGACTTGTCTAAACGCCACTAAACGTCTCTTTCAAACGTGTAATGTCTCATTTGGATAATGTTGCTTTGGTCTGGTAAATGAGCTGGTGTATATGGGAACTCCATGGAAATAGCGTTCATGATGGTAGTCTATCATTCTTGTGTTAATAGAGCGTCACCGTCAATAGAAAACTGAGTGAAAATGTCTCACATTCAGCCTGAATGTGTATATTTATACATTAATATGCATGACTCATTCTTGCCCAACAGTCTTACCGAGGGAGAGTTTAAGTCAGGTGGGGTCGACATGTCTCCAAACAAGTCCAGCTGTTCAACGCCCTTAAACAGAGTTGAAAAAAAAAGTTGACACCAAACAGAGTCAGAGAAACCCAAACACTTAAGAGAAGAACCATTCATAAGGAGGGCAGATGAATGGGAGGAAATGAGCATTGAAGAATGAGGAGAATTGTGTTTTTTTCCAAAGGCTGTGAGTGAAAGGAGTGGTGGGAGAATGTCCAAAGCTGCTATGTGATGCATCTCAGTTATTTCCTGTCTGCTAACTTCATTAGCTTTCACCCCCTAAGGAGACTAGTTTAGGTGCAGTGTGCAAATGGTGAACAACAACATGAAGACAACCCAGCAGGGGGCTTTAGGAACTGGGCCAGAGAGACACAACTCTACTTGCATCTGGGACCCTTCAGGCTGGAGGCCACTAACAAAACTCTTTAACTGTTGGGAAACAATATCAGGACCATTTGGTGAATGTAAATCATACTCACTTTTCTGTCATTGTGTGAGCCTTCACTGCCATTCTGTTAAGGTAAGATTGACGGAAGTTAGAAGCAAAATATATATTATGATAAAACATTTAGCAGATGTTTATTTACAGTAAAGTCTCTAACCTCTATCACTTTATTATTTTCATCCTGAAGAGAAAACAAGATCTGATTAGACATATATTTTGACAAAAAGAGCTATATCAATACACAAGAGTTTGAGTAGTTTAGTTTGTGGTGATTTACATACACTACCATTCAAAAGTTTGGGGTTGGTTAAAAAAAAAAAACATTTTTTTGTTTTGTTTTTGAAAGAAGCTCACCAAGGTTGCATTTATTTGAACAGAAAATAATTAATTATAATAATAATAATTAAAATGCAATTAAATCCTGTGATATCGAAGCTGAATTTTCATCAGTCATTACTCCAGTGTTTCAAGATCCCTCGGAAAGTTCAAAAGAACAGCATTTATTTGAATAAATAGTGTTTTGTTACATTACAAATGTTTTACTGTCACTTGTGATCAATTTTCTGCATCCTTGCTGAATTAAAAAGTATTAATTTCTTTAAAACCCAACCCAAACTTTGAATGGTACAGTAATTTCTTGCATTTTGAAAGAGTTACACTTGAAATATGAGTATAAAAGTTTCTCAACAGCTCACACACAGTCTAGATACATCTAAAAATACTTTTGAGGGGTCTCACACCTTCTTTGAACCCTCAACTTCTTTTTTCTTCATATTGAAGATTAACTGGAAAAGATCCTTCAGGTCAACGACAAGAGGCTCTGCCTGAGTGGAAACACAAGCAATGTGTTAAAAGGCACTTTTCCAGCAGGTTTATGAGTGAATGTTTGTGAGCAGGGGGGGTGGGGGGCTGTTTTTGTGGGAATGCCTTTAGAAAAACGCACTACTGGGAAATAAGTAACAGAGAAAGAGAGAACAAGTTTGTATGTGTGTGCCTAAAGGCATGAGTGTGTGAAGAAGGAAACAGCTTTGCTCCATAAAATCTCACTGGACCTGCTGTGCTGTTTTAATGGCAAAGAACTGGTGCTGGCCCTCCGCACCGCACACGTAGCCAAACGCTCTGCTGTCAGTGACATCCCGTGCGATGAAGGAGATTTTATTTACTGCATGCTCCAGTATTTTTGCCTGAAGAAATCAAAAGAAAGTAACAATGAATACTGTATACTGGGTATCAAATGGTGTATCAGTTGAAGAGTTTATTCTAGTCTAGTATAAATAAAAGAGTGAGTGAGAGAGACAGACCCCTGTTTTCTCATCAGTTATAGTAATTCCTGCGAGGGAGATGTTCACCCACACTCTCTGCTTGTGTTTGCCCGCAGAGCGAGCTGCCACTGCCTTGCCCTGGGATCGCAGAGAGAAAAAACAAATAAATGTTTACTGAGAATAAAAAACAAATCATTTTGAGTTCTTGCATGTAGTCAGTTCTCCTGATAAATACATGCCTATCAAACCATTTGGATTGTTTTGGACTAAATCGGAACACACTAAAAACAGAATAATTACTTCACGCCAGTAATATTTATGTCAAAAATACTGGAAAACATTCTGTCGACTCTCCTGAAACGTAAAAATCGAAGGGTATATTTCATTGACACAGTTTGCCCTCAGGAGATCATTAAGGCACTATTTTCTATGAAGCAAAACCATTTTGCTACGGTATCTTTTAAGTTACAAAAACGTTATCTCTGAATGCTCTCTGAACATTTAAACCTCTAGTTTTTTGAAAAACTTTTCTTTTCTTGGTTATATGAATGGTGAGGGAACAATTCATTTTGTAATTCTGCAAACATAATGGGGACGTTACTTTTGAATGCTCTCAAATCATTCTGAAACAATTAGCAACAGTAAAAAACGTTAGACAAACAACAAACTAAAAATGAACAGTTCAGTGAACAATATATAGCCATATGTTGTTTGTGCTAAATTTTTGAGAACATTTTAAAGACCACATAACTGTGAACAAACGTTATATTAACTTAATGTTTGTTCATAACTTTAAGATAACATTGCCACACCTTTAGCCAAAGTTCTGAGAATGTTCCTTGTTATTTGGAAAACAACATGCATTGTGAAAAGTCAATAGAAATAAATCCATATTGTCCTATGTCTCCGCCATTAGTTTAGGCTAGAAGTCAGTTAAGACATACTGTAATAATAATAATAAAAAAAAATGCTTGAGCTTTCACTGACCTTCAGTTTTATCATGGAGTCTTGGCTCATTTTATCTCCTCTTGCTTCAGGGACATCATCTACACCAATTAACTTGGCTTTGTAGCGAACTCCATTACCTTTGAACCTTGCAAGGAGGAACTCATCTGTTTTCTCTGGGCTCGCTGCAGCTGAAAAAAAAAACCAGATAAAAAGAGAGATTTGAATCTAAAACATAAAACAAAATATTGTGAGATTTAAACTTATTTAATTTAAAGTGTGTTGCAAAAGAGAAATAATTCCATGCTTTATTATTAAATAGATTTGTAAAATAGATCGACTGCTGTGTATATAATAAAGTAAATAATCATAATTATCTTTTTTTCAGTCAAGTTTTAGAAAAAGAAAAAAAAAATTTCTTCTCTTTATTTATTCATGAAGGGACCATGCACAATTTTTAAAATAAAAATACCATTTCATGTATTGTACCGGATTTATCCAGAGGCTATTTGTGCAAATATTTTAGTACAAATATAGACATCCAAATTTTGGTCACAGTTTAATAAATGAATACTTTTATTCAGAAAAGGTGCATACATTCTAGATACAATTCTTAAAAGTAAAGTTCTTTTGAACTTCATCACACAATTCTGAGAAAATGCCATCGATTTCTTGGCTAGGTTTATCCTTTTGAAAAGAGCTGAAAAAGCAAGTTCTTCTTCACTCATACATGAAACCACTAATTAAGTGTCCTTTCTGTAGTATAGGACGAGCCCCTGTCATTTAACCTTTTTAAAACACTGCTCCATATAATTAACTGATTACAGTTTACAGCAGGCAAATGCGGCTCATCACAAACGCAGCTGTCATTCAAAACAAAAGCATTCTAAAATGGGAATGAATAGTGCGGTGCAGAATCATTTACGAAATCCTTTATTCTTAGAGGAATGAGAAACGATTCAGAGACATAATTACGGCTGTCGCTAGGATAGATGCCATTCGGAAGGAACTGATGGTACCAGCTGTCTGAGATACAGAGTTATCTCACGCAGAATTTCAGCTCTGAATCTCAGTCTGAATGCTACTCAATCACTGGAAATGTCAGCAAGTTACCCAAGTGCATATCAAAATATGGGCGATTACTCAATGGCACAAAAAGATCTGAAGGAGGCTGATTAAAATGAACACAAAGTACTTCAGAGAGCTGCTGATATGTTTAATGTTTGCGTGTGTAGATTATCCACCAGAGTGAGAGAGAGAACGAACGAACAAGTATCTTCTAATAAACAGTACTCATGTAACACTACACATGAACACAACGTTAACACAAGACAAGGTATTGAGGAGATCTAAGGGCTTAAAAACATAAGGAACTAGACGGGTGCATAACATAATGGAAACAAACAAGGATCAGGAACACAGGTAAACAAGAACAAAACAGAAACAAAACAAAACTAAACATGAATATTCCCTCTCGGAAGGCGCGTCCTCACATTCTAAAGTTTAACAGAGGAGGGAGGGTGGCTCTGGAGGCCAGGAAAAAAATCCAGGAAAGAGTCAGATATCCGACCACCCGCGGTGGGGCCAGGAGAATGGGAGATCCAGGTGGAGTCACGAGTGGCAAAGATGAAGCCAGAGTACGCGATGACTGAGTCGGAGCCGGTTGGAGGGAGGGTGGAGGTGCAGCTGAATTCCTCAAAGTCCGTGGCGCATGCAGAGTGATGACTGACCAAGGTGGAGCCAGAGGGATGAGGGAGCCCGGTGGAGCCATAAGGACCACAGTCACAGGTGGAGCCGAGGGGGCAAGGAGCCAAGGTGGAGCCGAATGGACGACTCAACCAAGGCAGAGCTGGGAGATCCATTTGCAAAGGCGGAACTGAAGACTGGAAGACCCGAGGCAGATCTGTTCAGCAGAGTGGAGTAAACAGATAAACAGA